>JAMPIV010017368.1:62500-142598 GCA_024509875.1 Oreohelix idahoensis
GTCGCGGCTATGCAGTTTATTAGTTAAATATACACACACATATTGGGCTTGTATACATTTTAAATGGTGAGGGTGAAAGACAATTCACACACATATGAAATGTAAAAAATCATTTAATTAAATTTGAGTGTGAACGTAAGTAAATAAAGAAATGATGATCTGATACATTAAGTGTTATCACACTGATGACAACTCTACACTGTCTACGAGTCTTTCAAATGTCCTCCACTGTATGATTATGCGACAGTATACACAGACTTCCAATATAGATGCTTTTACGCCGTGTGGGGTATCTAGAAGACGAGTAATTATAGCTGAAACTCTTGCATATGAAGTAGTGAGAACGTGGAAGATATACTTCCGCTTAACATTTGGGGATCTCTCTACCGTCAACAAACCGTTCACAGTTATCTCAGGAAATTATCTTACCTTGAATAGGCAATGACTAGACTAGAGCTTTTTACAAAATGATCTACTGGTAACAAGTGTGTTTTGTGCAATGAAGCTTGCTTGAATGAGTTTACGTCGTGTAATACACGATTGGAGTAGATGAATTCACTTTATGCACTAATGAATTGAGTAGCTGAACTTGGTTCAAGCTAAAAGCTTTAGCGTGAGTTGAACTTGATATCACAACTCACCAATTTGTGAGGATATGCAATCTAGATTCAGGACATACCCTTTTGAGTGAGTTAAACTTGAGATATATATATATATATATATATATATATATATATATGTATATATATATATATATATATATATATATATATATATATATATATATATATATATATGATAATCACTAATGCGTGTTTTAATTTGACTCATGCGATAAGCATCTGAGGGGAATTTGATATATATGTATATGAATTAGCTAGTAAGCACTTGATAAAAAGATCTGGGACAACGCGGGCGTATAAACGCGGGCTTGGAGATCTTCCTTGTAAGGTAGGAAGTGTATGATGTCCTATCTTGTGAATTCTGCTATCCTGGCGTACATTTTTCTAGTTTCCTTCCAATTAGACGCCAAACACGTAATGTGTAGACTCACCATCTGCAGGACTGAAGACACAAAGTGGATTCAGAAGTTTCACATCTAATATCAATAGCTGATCACTATGGTGTTAAGTCTGTTATTATGATATATATAGTCTTGACATATGGATGCGAGTCGTGGGCAATGACTACAACCCACAAAAGCCAGATCCAAACCTCAGAAATGAGGTATCTGAGGAAGGTGGTTGAAGTAACAAGAAGAGACATGGTAGACAACCAGACGATACGTCAAGGCCTTAAATCCCACCCCCTGCAGACCCAAGTAGAACAGTCCCAACTAAGATGGTTTGGCCATGTCTGTAGAATGGGAGAAGATCGGCTACCACGACAAGCATGGGAAACAAAGAGCCAGGGATCCAGACCTCCAGGACGACCCAGAGTCCGCTGGGAGGACAACATCAGACAATCTTTGAAAGACCGAGGACTAGAATGGAACCAGGCCAGGAGGAAGACAGCCGATAGGATAGTCTGGCGCTCTCTCTTCCAAACCTCTACACCTCACGGTAAGGGGAACGACTAAGTAAGTAAGTATTATAGTATATGGCATGGGGAGTAAATGGGGGTGTTAAATATAGTGAGCCTGAAAGCTTGTGTTCATGACAGTCTGCAATGATGATGTAATATTGCAGATGAAAATGAAGTATATGACTATTAATTAATTCTTTATATACTGAAGCACATTAAAAAAGCACCACATGTATAATCCAGGAACAGAGTGTGAAATGTAAATATAAGTGCTTACAAGTTTACATATTTGGAATCTTTATTCATTTTCCTATGAATCCATGCTGGTTATTAATCTGTACATTTGATTGTTATGAAATTCATTGCATTCTGTGCAGGCAAGGGAGAAAACCAAAAATGCAACCAATAAAAAAATTCATTCACACTATCCTCAGTATCTGGTATGACCCCTTGTGCTTGCAAACAAGCTTGGCAGCGGCTCCGCAAGGAACGCACAAGTATCTGAAGGAAAATCCGGGGAATCAAGTCCAATTCACGTGTAAGAGCAGCTTCGAGCTGTTGCAGATTAGCTGGAGAACCTTGCCTGTAGACTCTGCGTCCAAGCTCGTCCCACAGATGTTCTATAGGGGACATGTCTGGTGATAGAGCAGACCAATCAATCGTCACAATGTTCTGCTGCTATAGATATTGCTGCGTAATGCATTCGGTGTGCGCACGTGCGTTATCCTGCTGGAGAAGCTGCAAATCTGGATAATTTGTGAACGCAGGATTAACCAATGCACCCAGAACCTCATCTCGATATGTCACAGCATTAAAATTTCCACGGAAGACGTGAAGAGGCAAGCGATGGTGAAAACTGAATTCTCCCCAAATGTGAATACTGCCACCTCCAAATCGGTTGTGCTGACGAACACAGCAATCTGCAAAGCACTCTCCACACCGTCGCCAAATCCGCATACGCCCATCAGCAAAGAATACGTTGAATCTGCTCTCGTCTGTGAATAGGACAGCATTCCACTGCAGTCGAGTCCATCTGACATGTTGCTCTGCCCATTGCAGGCGCCGCTGACGATGTCTGTGAGTCAAGTTTGGCCCAACATAAGGTCATCTTGCAGTAAGGCCTGCATCTCTGAGTCGTCGTATGACTGTCATTCGAGAGACTTGCCCACGTCTACCCACTATTGCTCTTGCTGTTTGACTTGCCGGGAGAGAACGATTCCTTAGGTGACTCAGCACAATATTATGATCTTGCGCAGCGGTAGTAACTCGTGGTTGGCCACTCCGAAGTCTATCCCGGGCACTGCCAGTGGTTCGGTAACGTTCATTGAGACGTACAATAGTGCTGTGGTGGCAATTCATCCATCTGGAAATGGCCCGCTAGCTCATTCCGGTCTCCAACATACCAATGGCTCATTGGCGGTCGTTTTCAGATAGTCGTGGCATTTCAAGCACATGTACTGGGTGTTTTATCTCAATGGCGTACACATTTTCAGGGTCATAGCTGTTGGGAATCGTGTTGCACGTGTAACTTTCATTGTTTTCATGTAGTCTGTACACAAACCCGTGAGTGAAATCACGCACTTTCCATTCCAGCAGCCATTCGCTCTCTACCTCATGACAAACAAGGGGAAAATCCATTCCCACACTTTTTTTCCATCAGTATATATAATAGTGGTACGTTTTTAATGTTCTTCAGTTATATTATAATTCCGGATAAGAAAATATGTTGATTAACCATTAACGAATAGGATTTCTGAAAAAAAAACAAGCATTTGCACATTAAGCTATATGGCTAATTGCCAAAAAGAAATCACTTACAATGGAAAAGAAAACTTATTGATAATTATTCTAAATTCACTATCCTTTTTTCTCCTTTACAAATTCCTTAAGAACACATTTGAAATCAAATTCCACAGCAATGGAATAAAATCCAATAATGGAACAGGCTACGAACAATCTAGGCTCTGGGAAACTTCTCTGCTATTGTCGTACCGATAGGTTTGAGAGTTATTTTAGGTCCCGTCTGAGTAGAGTTGGTGGTGATAAGTACGTGAGAAAAAAAGGTGTAAGAAATAGATTTCACGAGTGAATAGCTTAAGGAGAAAATATGTCTCTGGAATGAGTAAGTTTCTCTAGTCCAGCCTATCTATACGACTATAATTTAGTATAAGACAATCTTGCCCTCCTCATATATAAATATAAGTTTAACTACATACACACAGCTATTTGACAACAAGACACACAAACGTGAAAACTACGGTTAATTGGGTATGGGTCTGACCAACACACAAAGTTAAGTTTCTTTTGTTGTTTATTATCATTTAAACTTCACAACATCAAACATATAAAGAAATGTCAAATAAAATCAGATTTACATACATAGGCAAGTAACAGAATAAATGTGCCCTCCCCTTATTGAGAAAAGGAACCCAAAAAGTTAATAACCCAAAGGTCAAAGGTTAGCACTATGTTACAGAATAGACAGTAAAGAACAAGTTCCTGCTATATTCTACCCAGTAAAGTAAACAAGTTTAAGCAAAATCCCAGGTTGGTACATTTCTTGTAACAAAGAAAAATATTAACTCTCTCTCTCTCTCTCTCTCTCTCTCTCTCTCTCTCTCTCTCTCTCTCTCTCTCTCTCTCTCTCTCTCTCTCTGACATACTCGATCACGCTTATCTACTCTTGGTGATATCCTTGGAATTACAATGGTTCCTGAATATACAAAATGTCAGGTGTATTTCCCAAATTAGCCCCAGTCCATCCCCTAACAAATAAGATTAATGAGGTGGACGCCGAATTTGGTGGTTAATTTTTTCCCTGAATGAACAAAATGTCACCGCGAATCGTTAGTGTAGCAAGACGTGCTCTTGAGGTTTCAGTTAAAAAAAAAAGAAGGAAAACTTCCAGTATTAGGAAACATCTGGTTGCTAAAAAAATGTTACTTATGATGATGATGATAATCCTATCTTTTGGCTCTATGGTGAGTGCCGTTTCTGAAACATCGTAACTTTCTGGATAAATCCGCTTGGATACGACTGTCAAAAGTCGGGAGTAATGTTATTGGTTTCACACCCCAGTGGGCTGATAAAATTGAACAAATTATTTCTGGGTTTTGTAAGTCCAGTTAAAACTTGCAAGTTAAAATGTTTCTCATGTATCGTTGGCTCACAAATGAAATTGGTGACGCTCAAGCCAAGAAAAAGACAACATTAATCAATCAGTTAAATAAGGAAAAGAAGACCGCTGGACGCCCTTGTGATCAGGTGTGCTAGGAATAAAAACATTCACGGAAAAATGCTACTATTCTATATAGCTACATATATGCACACGGACGGGGACAAGACGATCTCTTATCCACTCCGTCAGTCTTGGTTAAAGTTAACTGGCACAGATGTTTTTCTTTATGCCTAAACTATCGCACGTCGCCAACGATGAGATTTCAGGTCGAATGAAGGTATGCAACCCTCCCCGCCCTTGCTCGCGCTGTAACGATTATCGACAATGTCAATTATTATTTAATTATCCATACTCGCACTTACATAAATATTGCCTGTCGTTAATAGCTATTAAATTGTCTGCGTCTGTTGGGCATCGTATGGTAGTAAATAATAGGCACTTATAATAAATACACAAAAATGAAATAAACGGGAATTTTTTTCTGTCACTATCAGTCGCACCTAGCATATAATCCAGTCAGCTAACCGTCTCTTTTTGTGTGAGAAAACTGGTGGTGAAAATTAACATTTTAACTGACAACCTGGTATGAAATAGCTACGCGTTATTTTATTTCACTAGTTTTAACGCTAGAAAATCACAGTGAGTTATAATGGTCCACTAACACTAATTTCTATTACCGGAAAATCATAATCACAATCCCCACGAATGCTATTAACACATCTTCCACAATAGTTCTAGTTTTACGTCCTTAGACTATCCAAAAATTCTGAGTGACTACTGATAGCAGGTTTAAGAAAACACATTTTATATATCATCTTGTTTCTCTGATCTATAGATGATGCTACTTTTCACGTTACCATGTGTATCGAGAGAATCAGAAACCTGAGTTCCCCAGATAAAGGCTTTACGGTCGCTCTGTCGGGCGTTCAGCCCGCCATCAAAGACTTAAATTAGTGTAATGGGGTTCTCGAAGATGTTGCCCGCTTCTGAAGATCAAAGAGCTCGTGGATTTCCCGCCTTCACTCTGTGCACGAACTTCAAAGATACTCGGGGAAAGATTTTTGCCCGTGAGTCTACTTCAAAAGGTCCGGCTTTATTCACGTGCGGTCTGTCAGGTATCCGATGCTTGACAGATCAGCTCACGTGAGAAACTTAATAAACAAACCTCATTCGCTACCTGTTATGACTGGCAGGTCACGAAAAGTTTGTAAACGCTTCGTTTGCTTATGTTCAAGGAAAAGAGGCGTGGATGAAAAATAAGCTTGTGTGAGTAAGGCAGGCAGAAAAATGCATGGTTTTGCTAGCAAATCATGGCACGCTAACGGGATTACAAGGACTGTCTGATTACCGTATATTTTCATTATACGTCACAGCTATTCACCGCAGGTGTTGCGATACAGTGCTGACTTCTAGCGAACATGTCGTTACATTTCTGGATTGCTAATGTGCGACAATTCTTTGACTGTATCCTATGACTCTACCCCTTCCTCTACCTATTAGACGTCTGCATTCTTGCGTGCACATCCAGAGCCCGTCAATCTCTAATGGTTGGTGGGCTCTCATAATAAACTCTTCGCCTCCTTGCTGTGTGTTCGATGACTAAACAAACCATGTGTCGCCTGCCTGCAGCCGTCTTTTGTTTCCTTATTGCATGTCGGCTCTCTTAAATCTCTGCTCGCAATCAAATCCAAGATCCTTAGCCGCCGTCAAACAGTCTACCATCTGTGCGTCTCCCGAATCTTTTTTTTTTGACCGCCAGGGGCTGGCCTGCCATTATGTCCACATTTGGTGACTTTCGCTTTGTTTAAACAGAGAATACATTATCAAACGAATTCTTTCAATTGCCAATGTACCGGTCTACCGCGCCAAACAATAACTTGTCGAAAGAGACAGGTGTGTACCAACAAATTACATAAGGTTGGGAAATATCAAATGTGTGATTAAAGTTACATTTAAGTAAAAGCCATGATTAGGAAACATTACTTTAAAAATGATGAAAGAGCGAAACCGAGAAAAATAAAATACGAACGATGTTGAATAGCTGAAAGACGAAAAAGATAGGAACACTTTATCACAGTATCTCTCCCTTATGAATAATCAATGAATCAATATACTCTAGCTCCTCAAAGCAGCATTTCACTTCAACAAACACATGCTCTTGTTAGTGCTCTTCTTAGTGCTCTTGTTAATGTTCTTGTTAGTGCTCTTGTTAATGGTCTTGTTTGTGCTCTTGTTAGTGTTCTTTAGTGCACTATTTAGTGCTCTTGTTAGTGCTCTTGTTGGTGCTCTTGCTGGTGTTCTTGTTAGTGCTCTTGTTAGTGTTCTTGTTACTGCTCTTGTTAGTGTTCTTGTTACTGTTCTTGTAAGTGTTCTTGTTAGTGTTCTTGTTAGTGCTCTTGTTAGTGTTCTTGTTACTGCTCTTGTTAGTGCTCTTTTAGTGTTTATTAGTGCTCTTGTTTGTGCTCTTATTAGTGTTCTTGTTATTGTTCTTGTTATTGCTATTGTTAGTGTTCCTGTTAGCGTTCGAGTTAGTGCTTTTGTTAGTGCTCTTGTTAGTGGTCTTGTTACTGCTCTTGTTAGTGTTCTTGTTACTGCTCTTGATAGTGTTCTTGTTAGTGTTCTTCTTAGTGTTCTTGTTAGTGCTCTTGTTACTGTTCTTGTGAGTGCTTTTGTTAGTGTTCTTGTTACTGTTCTTGCTAGTGTTCTTGTTACTGCTATTGTTCGTATTCTCGTTTGTGTTCTCGTTACAGCTCTTGTTAGTGCTCTTGTTAGTGCTCTTGTTAGTGCTCTTGTTAGTGTTCGTGTTACTGCTTTTCTAAGTGTTCTTGTTAGGGTTCTTGTTAGTGCACTTGTTATTGCTCTTGTTGGTAATCTTGTTAGTGCTCTTGGTAGTACTCTTGTTAATGTTCTTGTTAGTGCTCTTGTTAATGGTATTGTTAGTGCTCTTGTTAGTGTTCTTGTCAGTGCACTTGTCAGTGCAATATTTAGTGCTCTTGTTGGTGCTCTTGCTGGTGTTCTTGTTAGTGCTTTTGTAAGTGTTCTTGTTACAGCTCTTGTTAGTGTTATTGTTAGTGTTCTTATTAGTGCTCTTGTTGGTGCTTTTGCTAGTGCTCTTGTTAGTGTTCTTATTAGTGTTCTAGTTACTGCTCTTGTTAGTGTTCTTTTAGTGTTCTTGTTAGTGCTTTGTTAGTGCTCGTGTTGGTGCTTTTATTAGTGTTCTTGTTATTGTTCTTGTTATTGCTCTTGTTAGTGTTCCTGTTAGCATTTCAGTTAGTGCTCTTGTTAGTGCTCTTGTTAGTGTTCTTGTTACTGCTCTTGTTAGTGTTCTTGTTACTGCTCTTGATAGTGTTCTTGTTAGTGTTCTTGTTAGTGTTCTTGTTAGTGCTCTTGTTTATGTTCTTGTTCTGCGCTTGTTAGTGCTCTCGTTGCTTTTCTTGCTAGTGTTTTTGTTACTGCTATTGTGAGTATTCTTGTTTGTGTTCTCGTTACAGCTCTTGTTAGTGCTCTTGTTAGTGTTCTAGTTAGTGCTCTTGTTAGTGCTCTTGTTAGTGCTCTTGTTAGTGGTTTTGTTAATGTTCTTGTTAGTGCTCGTGTTAGTGTTCATGTTAGTACGCCATTTAATTATCTATTTAGTGCTCTTGTAGTGCTCTTGTTGGTGTACTTGTTAGTGCTCTTGTTAGTGCTCTTGTTAGTGTTCTTGTTATTGCTCTTGTTAGTGCACTTGTTGGTGCTCTTGTTAGTACTCGTGGTAGTGTTCTGGTTAGTGTTCTTGTCACTGCTCTTATTAGTGCTCCTTTTAGTGTTCGTGTTAGTGCTCTTGTTAGTGCTCTTGTTAGTGCTCATGTTGTGCTCTTGTTAGTGCTCTTGTTATTGCTGTTGTTAGTGTTCTTGTTAGTGCTCTTGTTAGTGCTCTTGTTAGTGTTCTTGTTAGTGCTCTTTTCAGTTTTCTTGTTAGTGTCTTCTGCAGATTGATTTTTGTCTTCCTCTCTTACCCTAGGGGTTCCAGAACAAGGATTGCCTGGTAATGCTATGAACTTGTGTCCTGTAATGTAGAATACAACCTTAAAAAGCAAAATGCAGACTAAATAACCTCTACTGTTGATTAAAATTAGATTATGAAAAATAACAAAACTATAGCAAGTTAACACCATCCCGACATCAGTCCAACGAGATCAAAGACCCAGAATTTTAGTAAGTTGAACATATTAGAGCTGAAGTCAACGTTACAATTATTTATTTATTCAGTTTATTTTTTTATTTATTTTTTGTGAGGAAAAATGCGAAAGCATTAATCTGGGTAGGGCATGGGTTAGGCTCTGTCTCGTGTTGGGAGGCAGCACATGAAAGTGAAAGGAAAGATATTTGTAAAAGCTGGCTTAATTCAATACTATTTCATTTAAAATTACGCGGAAAAGGGGATAGGGTGGTGTGGTGAAAAATACAGTGATACAACGTTAAAATATCTCCAATTACAAAGATAACGGGTAAGATAAAATGTAGGGATAAAATTATACGCAAGATATGGCGAGGCTTCTTCACCTACGCCCGCGGTTTCTACCGCCATTCAAACTAACTAGTTAGACATGCAGACGAAACGGTTTACCATTTTAGACGGGAGGGGAAACGGAGATAAAAAGGAAAAAATATGACTGAACACGTGTTTGAATCTAAAAAGCAAAAAGACGCAAGTGTAGTTTAAAGAAAAAAAATCACGCCACTAGTTGACACAATGTAAGGAATTGGTAGAAAAAGGACCTTGGCTCTTATTAGAAACAGTCATATCTTGGACGCTTTTACGGTAATTGGTTGTTTTATTTGAATACAGCGGCAAACGCAGTGAACGAAGGTTCAAAAACATCTTTCAAAAAAACTAACCTTGAGAAAAGTAGGATTTTCTTTAATAATAAAGTTATGAAAATAAAACCTAGCTAGTTTGATAGCCCATCTTGAGCAGAGAAATAATATACTTTTAATTATACAGACGGACAGATAACACGGAAGATATTGACGAAAGACTGTATTGTTCACATCAGACTAGCGAACAGTTTTTGTGCATATTTCACTAAAGTTACCTTTTGGTGTCCTTGAGCCCTAAAAATGCAAAAATCATACTGCAAGGAACTAGGGGGGCAAAGTCGGAGGATAGAAGCTAAAAATAACTTAATGGGGCAGGTTTGTGCAGTTTTTACGTGTAGTTGGTCCAAGAAACAAGTGTAATTTTGTGAAAAGCCAAGTAGAGACAGACGGAACAACAGACAATAATACACACTTGACTGAGATGTGACTGAAATTTGACTTTTGGTTTGAATATTTGAAAAAAAAAGTTAGAGGGGAAGTCCGTGATTGGACAAATGTATTTATATTGGTGAATGGGAGACGCGCACTTGTACCATTTGTTAGAAGACTGTCCAGTAACACAGTTTTAGACTGATAGAGGTGAATTCCCGGAATTAATAAATAAAAATCAGTGGGACGCCCTAGTCTAGCCAGCAGCTCAGCTGAGTTTTGCTAGTCCTAAATAACTGTGTTCTCATTTCTGAATTGTGAGTTTCTGATCTGGCACTACGATTGTGCCAGATACTCTTGTAGAAGTACAAGAGCGGGTGTCTGTGCAGCCTAACATTTTACTCGAACTATTGAGAGGAGTGGGCCACGAGAATTCTATACTACATCATTACAGGCCAGTAAACTGCAAACCTGGCCTGATGGCGATTCACTCAATATTTCCACCATAAATAACGAAATAAAGCGTGTTAAAGAAACATTAACATCAGTCCATATGTTAAGGACTATAAACTTTTGTAACCATAGATTGAGCATGATGACGCCACCCCAACTAACCCTCCAGTGCTAGTGTTTCCAAGACTTTGTAGATACCATTAATATTACCATTGTAATAACATACCTATGTACAAAAGTTATATTTGATTATGCAATATATATATATATATATATATATATATATATATATATATATATATATATATATATATATATATATATATATATATATATATATATATATATATATATATATATATATATATATATATATATATATATATATATATATATATATATGCATTTCATTGATAAATACCTATCATTTCATAAGTTCTGACCAAAAGAAAAAATTGGTTCAGGACTAATAAATTAAAATTTTTCAAACTTAAGCTTTAACAGCCAGTGTTAGTTCAGTGTATTGTAGAGTTTATTATTATTATTAGACTTATTATTTACATGTGTGTGTCAGTGTATTTAATACCTACACATTAAATTTCAGTACCCTAGACTTTTAACGTAGCTAACACTCATTATAGTAGAATAGGTCTGTTTGAGGTCGTAAAGTGGTAGCAGAAAGGCCTCCTGTAACTCCCATAAACTTTTACCTCAGGAGCCTTCACAGCTGACCTCATACAGTACACTAGGTAATATATCAACCATACAATAACATCAAAATCCACTACAGGTGGTGTGGTAAAGTGGGACGTTATAAATATTTATAGGGGACTTAGTGTACTGACTGAGATCAGCTGTGAAGGTATCTGTATCTAATAAGTGTGGTGTATTACAGATGACCTTACTTGCTACCACATTTATACCTCAGCCAGACTTATTCTGGGCTATTGTGATGACTACGTTGAATGTCTAGGGTTATGATAATGATGAAGTGTATGTTCACAACAACCAACAGACAGATAAACAATTTAATTTAATCCACAATACTTTACAACACTGTGACACACACATACATAGAACACTCTATAATACTATCTTAAATGAGTCAAGGGTTAAAGTTTAAAAATATATGTATTAATTCCTTCAAATATCAATCAAATGTAATCACAAGTTATATGTACACAATTTATAGATATGATCTTTGTATTGCCATATATTATTATTGCAATTTGTGTGTAAGTTGTGCTGTAGTACTATGAGGTAATACTGGCTTTTCAAGCTAGGTGGTTGTGTGTCATCATGACTTCAAGTGTTTGTTTCTCGTGGAAATAATATTGGGAAAGTTCACAGTTTCTTTTTATTTGAAACAAATAAATGTCCCTCTAGATTTAAGGTAAAGTCACTGTTAGAGGGATATACACAAGATTGAGCTGCTCTGTCCACAGAATCTTAACTTCTGTGTGGGCGGCAGGAAACAGTCTCCACTGCTCGCTTGCTTCACCGTGTTCTTGAGAAACAATAATGGTCGCTATCTTGACCAAGGAGTAAGCTACCAGCCTCTGGATTCAGCAAAACTCAGACCAGGTGCTGCTTCAATAAGTTAGGACCACGGTCCCTGAAACAAGAAGGTTGTACCTCCTACTTCAGAACTAATTTATAATCTATTTCCACACTGAGCACAATACATAACAAACACTGAGTTCAGCGCGGTAGGCCAACTGTTAGCTTCTCATGTAATAATATTCACCAGTATTCCTCTCCCTAATGGTTACTACGCCTCTGCAATTTCAGCTGTAATTCCTTCTATACAATAAGATCGGTGTCACAGTACTATTTGGCAATTCCATGCAGTTATACTTTTCTCCGACAAGTTTTGTTCAGGTTGGAGCAATATCTAGGCTGTGCCTCATGTTTGCTACTGAACCACACACATATACAAACATAAATTATCAATTCACATTCAATTTTCATCTAAAAGATATCAAATATGTCAATCTTACCACAATTCATGGAAATAATAAACAAATACGTTGACTGGCGATGAGTTATGGCACAATTCCGATCTGCCTCTGTCCCAGGCTTTCATAAGAAAAATATGAGCTGGATCTCAACGCACTTGCTTCTCAGTAAGTTTATTTTAAAATGTGGCACTGAACAGACGCTCCTAATTGACTATATCAAATGGTCTAGCCAATAGGACTATGTTTACAAAAGCTTTTGAAAAAATTTACCCTTCCTACGTTTCCCCTAACAACCAAAAATAGTATTTGCAGTCCGACTAATCGTGTTTCGCCTTACATATACTTCTAGCCAATCAAATAGGATTTAACTTGTTGACCTATTTCCCGTAAAATAGTGGTTTCAAAACATGCCACTGAGCAATTATGATTTGGTGCTGTCAGACAACCTCACTATTTTCTTTTGGCTATAATTTGTTAATTCCTAGACTATTTGCGTAACACTTAACATATTCTTTGTCAGCAAGTCCTAAGGAACCCAAATATATAAATTTTAAGGGGCTAAGTGGCTGCGTTCAAAATATGCATTTTCTTCTACCTCCCGTTCACTTCGATACGATGGGGTGTCTTCTGTACTGTCAGGATTTCAGACGAAAAACAGTATAATGTCATGTTTCCTAATAAGCATTAACCATGTTTTTTAAAACCTAACCGTGTATTGGTAGTGTTTTTTTTTTCACTGTCTATTTGAAAAAAAGTTAGTGCTTCATGCCTTTCGCGCGTGATGGCATTAATTTATATCGCGAGACTGTGGTAGTATTGCATGCGTTCCACCGTACAGCTCTCTCTCTCTAAGGCCGTCTGTCTTTTCATTACGCAGTGTATAAAATGAAATTAATGGAATATTAATCTAGGTCATTACGCAGTGTGTATATCTCAAGGTTTTTTAGAAATACAGTACACGTTTTATTGTTTTGTTGAAACGCGTGTAGTTGATGCATTAAGCTTTACTAGTAAACGTGAAAGCGTTACAATTATGCAGACGAAGTAGAAAAATAGGGATTTTTGTACGCCATTGTGACAGCACTGGTCTTTACAATTCTTCTTTCCTTTTATTGAATTAATTCGTTAGGCTTTACATTTACTTTTAATTTAGATATGTGGATTTAGAATGGTTCACGACAAATTCTCCCCACTTAAAACAGACGTTATATGTCAGTCTATAATTCTATATACACATAGAGAAATTTATTATTATTATTCCTGGGGCTTACAGTATTATTGTAAAGTTACCGAAGAAAGGTGATCTATCAGACTGTAATAACTGGCGTGGTATATCTCTATTATCAGTACCTGGAAAATTATTATGTTGCATGATGTTAGAAAGACTTAAATTGCATGCTGACGAAAAGATCAGAGAAGAACAAGCGGGTTTCAGGCCGAAACGATCATGTATTGATCAAATATTCACACTAAGAACAATTATAGAAGAATCAGTGGAAATGCAATCGCCACTTATTATCACCTTCGTCGATTTTCAAAAAGCCTTTGATAGTCTACACCGCCCATCATTGTGGAAGATACTTACAATCTATGGTTTTCCAACAAAATATGTGAATATAATCAAAGCGCTATATGACAATGCAAGATGTTGTGTTAGAACAAATAAAGGGAATACAGAATGGTTTACAGTAGAAACAGGGGTGAAACAAGGTTGTATTATGTCGCCACTACTTTTTGGAATAGCTATTGATTGGGATATGAGAAACTATACCCACAATGAACAATTAGGTATAAAATGGACAAATGGAAAATTCCTGGGGGACCTGGATTTCGCAGATGATTTAGCATTCTTAAGTTCAACACCCAGACAATCCCAAGAAGCAGTAAATAATTTGTGTCATCTCTCGGTTAAAATAGGTCTCCAAATAAATGCCTCTAAAACTAAAGCTATGAACTTTTCTAACGAGACCTTTGATATCATCTTGAACGAGGAAAAACTACAGAAAGTTGAAAGTTTCAATTATTTAGGCAGTAAAATGACTCAGGATGGTGACACAACAAGAGAAATCCATACTAGAATTGCTTTGGCAGCTAGCGCCTTCAATAGATTATCTAACATTTGGAAATTACGATCATTGAATATACATACCAAGCTTCGTCTGTTTAATTCAAATGTTATCTCAGTGTTAACATACGGTTGTGAGAGTTGGAAAATAACAAAATCATTGGAGAAAAAGCTGAATACATTCGAGAACAAATGTCTTAGAAAACTCATGAACATCAGTTGGAAAGAATTCAAGACTAATCGACAAATAAGAGAAGACTCTAGGCAGAAATATGTCTCCGACTATATAAGGAACAGACGATGGTCATATATCGGTCATGTCCTACGAATGCAAAACAACAGAATACCACTACAGGCGCTCACTTGGGTTCCTGAGGGTAAGAGGAAAAAAGGAAGACCAAAAGAAACACTCAGAAGAACAATAATAAGAGAAGGAAGAACGTTGGGCCTAAATAATGTGCAAGAGCTAAGAGGAGTGGCGTCACAACGAACAACCTGGAGAGCACTAGTTTCTGCCTTATGCGCCGTGTTTGGTGCTTGAAGAAATTATTATTATTATTACGGTGATTTTCATCACACGGATGGCGGCTTAGAAAATCCGCATCACCGTTTCGCTAATTTTATTTTTATCATGGATTAATGCAGGTGGGTCAATTCAAAGTAGGCACGACTCAAGAAATCTGCCCCAGACCTCTGCAATCCAAGAATCCATTTCAGATATGTTACTGTACAGCTGCAAGTGTTACGGCTTGTCTTACTACTGCTTAGCAATCAATATTCACCATTTCTTTTCTCTGAGTCTGCTCAACGACATGTCCAGAGAAGATTAGATGTTCCTCAAATTGTACGTTATGAGGAGTTGATCTATATGGTGATATCTGAGTTGTGTAGTGGATCCAATAATTTCTCATCAGCCTTAATAAACACTCGGACTATCCTCAATTCAAAAGGCAACAAGGGAGACACTCTGCTCCTCCGAAATGTTCCCAGCCAACAATTGGTCTGATCTCAGGCTTTACTGGAATCTGATAGTATCCTTTACTCAGATCCAGTTTTGAGAAATATTTAGCTTTATTTAGCCTGGCAAACAACTGATTTGTATCCGGCAATGGATCCACCTGACCTTCTGATTTTTCGTTAAATGTGTACTGATTTTCACCTGTGCCGCTGTCTCACAGGGATGTAATGGATATTCAAATGATGAAAGTGGTTCCTTTTTCATCTCCATAGCAATGGACAAGGTCAACAAGTGAGTCTCTTCCTGATTTTCTCTTTCCAAATATTTCTTCAGGAGATTCACATGATAGATTTTTTCTTTCCCCTTCTTATCTATCTTATAATTGGTTCTAGACACCTTCTCTAGAACTGTATATGGACCTTGCCATCCAATTTGTAACTTATTCTGACTACCGGGTAGAAGAAGCAGTACCTTCTCTCCTACAGCCAAATCTCTGTCTTTAGCTTTCCTGTTGTAATAGGCAGCATGTTTTTTCCTGGCTTGTTTCAAATTTTCATTGGCAAGTTTCCAGCCAGTTTTTAAACGAGTGGTCAGCTCATTCACATATTGGTATGAGGATGTAATATGTTCCTCTGCCTTTTCATCAGTCCACGTTCTTAACAGAGTTACATATGGACTTTTAAATTCGGAAACTTATTTTTCTTGGCACATGTCAGGTCCTTTGCACTCGAAGCTCTGTTGTGATGACTTTTCTTCCCCGAATCATCATGCACAAATCGACCGCTACCAATTTTTATCTTGGGGCTTTCTCCCCACTTAAAATTCTTGATGAGAGATTTCCTCTCTACATCTTCCTCCTCCAGTTCACATAAGTCCGATTGAGGGATTTTCGGCTTATCCTGGGGTAAGACATCTTTTTGCACTCTCTGCATCGTGGCCATTGTAAAACAGTTAATTGAAGCTTGTCCGTGAAAAGGGGCTTCCCATTTCACTTGGTCCACTTTATTATTCTTTCTATTGTCAGGCCTAAGTTTGCCCCGTGGCGTGTCCAGGTCCTGATCAATGTTCCCACTTGTGGGTGTTCCCTCATGTGCTATGCTACACCTCTCTACAAAATTTTCAATGTCCCACCTTGCCTTGGGCCAATAATAATTCTGAGCCACCTTTTGAATGATGGTACCTATTTTCTCATGGTCCCCATCTTGTTTCACATGTAAGCTCCTTATTAAGTCTGTCCTATACCTTTTAGGAAGTACCAGCTGTCCCTGACCTTTGGATCTAGTTCCAGTCTTCCGGTATATCAGTTTGTTCTTCACATAGAAGTCTCCTTTTTCTGGAGGTGTGTGACAATGGGACAATTTCCTAAAACAAGGCTTGAGGGTCTTATCCCCAGCCTGTGCCTTCCTCAAATCTTCTTGTGGTGGGGCGCTGTTTGAATATATTGTGGGTTCGTTTTGATTATTATTTCCGGTAAATTGCTACCCCTGTCCACAGTTCAAGTATATGTTGATTATGTTAATGTATATTTGATTACTCCTGCTGTTGTTTCATAATAATGCTCGTTATTCTGTTACGTCCAGGGTGACCCAACGATTATAGTTTTATTCCATACTCAACAACATACATGTGGGTTCTTTAACTGACCCAATCACCAATGACGAACTAAAACAGTCTTCCTTTTTAACGAACTCAACATCCTTTAATAATGTATATTCCTTGTAGCATACAGAAGCGATCGTCAAGATTAATCCTTAATTACCAAACCTCATCAATACAGTATTAATCATATGCCAAGAGTATTCCTCCTCTTGTACAAACCACATCCATTTAGAAAGGTGAACACTTCGCAATATGTTCCCAATGGAACTTACAAGAAAACACAGCGGCCACAAAGCTCAAGGTTTTTTCTTAACACCTTGGCCATACACATTATAAACATCTCTCTGTGTCATTTTCCGGTGCGCCTTATTTTCAATATCCCAAATAGTGCCTCATTTATCAGCACTAACTCAAACTCAATAAATCTAACATGTGGTGTGCATGGGCAGACACCACATATTACACCCACCACCCCCCCCCCCCCCCCCCCCCCCCCCCCCCCCGCGCGCTACTGGAAACTGCAGGTTTCCAGGTCATCATTAACTATACTTAACTATAATGATAAGATAAAAAGGAAAATCAAATTCAAGCAATGAGTGAAATGATATCACGATGAGTGAAATGCAGTTAAAATATGTGGCAACAACTTGTGAGCAACATATTAATGCTACGAAAATATCGCTATATAATCTACCTATCAATTGATTATGAACATAAATAATGTTTGTTGTCACTTCCTGTACCCAGGACAGTTACGTATTTCAATGTATTACTCTCGACAGAGTATCAGCGATTACATTATTATGTCCTTCTATATGGACGATATCAAAGTCATACGCTTGCAACTGCAATGCGAATCTCGTAAGTCTTGCACTTGGTGATTTACAGGTTTGGAGATATGTTAACGCTCTCTGATCTGTCATTATAGTAAAATGCGTACCTACCACATACTTTTGAAGTTTATTCAAAGTCCATACTATACCCAAAAGTTCTCTGTCGAAAATAGAGTATTTAGATTCGGCTTCCGACAGTTTCCTACTCAAGTAGTAAATCGGATGAAACTTGCCATCAAAACTTTGTCCCAAACACCCGCCTATTGCATGGAGCGAAGCATCTGTTACAACAGTAAATGATCTTTTTAAATCTGGCAGTCTTAATATAGGATACTGTGAAAAATGAGTCTTAATGTTTTGTAATGCATGGTTACATTGTTCTGTCCAAACTACTTTGTTAGGCATACCTCTTTTAGTTAGATCAGATAAGACAGCAGTCAAAGACGAGAACCTTGGAATAAACTTGTGGTAAAAATTCACCAATCCTAATAGACTCCGTACTTGCTTCTTTGTAGTTGGAATTGTAAGATCAAGTATGCGTTTTAAATTAGATTCATCAGGCTGTATTACATGTCTGCCAATTTTGTGTCCTAGAAATGAAATTTCATTGAATCCAATTTCTATTTTGGATGGACGGGCTGTGAGATTGTGTATTCTTAGTGTCAGGAGTAAAGATTGTATACCATCTACATGCTCTTCCCATGTGTCATGAAACATGCAAATATCATCTATATAAGATATTAGGTCATAACGACTCCAAAATACTCGACGCATCATCCGTACAAAAGTTGCAGGCGCATTTTTGAGCCCAAAACACATGACATTGTATTGGAACAAACCCTTCGATGTTGCAAATGCCGTCAATGGTTTACATTCTTCGGTCAAAGGGATCTGCCAATACCCTTTTGATAAATCCAATTTGCTAAAGAAAGTAGCGGAAGCTAAACGAGGTAGCAAGTCCTCCAGCAAAGGCATTGGTTCAGAATCTGATATCGTGACTTTATTTAGTCGACGGAAATCAATGCATATACGAATGGATTTGTCTTTCTTCCGTACTGCTACCATCGGAAAACAAAATGGAGAATCTGATGGAGAGATTATCCCCATTTTCAACATATTGTCGACCTCGTTATCAACCTGCACTCTGATATGCAAAGGAATTGCATACGGTCGTAACTTAATCGGAGTGGGATCCGATAATTTCATTTCGTGAGAAATAATGTTAGTTCGTCCAGGCAGATCAGACAACACATCTTCAAAAGATTTCAATAGATTGAGAATCTGATTCTTCTGATCTGAAGGTAAATCGTTACAAATGATTACATCCTTCCAAGTTTCAGAGGCTTGGATAGGTACCACAGGAAAATCAAGCGGTACATCCGCGAAACTAGTTGCTTCTTCATCAACTAAAGCAATAGATGCCAGATGCGGAGATTGATTTGTGATAGATTCACAAATATGTTTGAGTGGAAGAGGTCTAGAAATGTAAGGTTGTAACATGTTAGTGTGGAATGTTTTTCTTTTACCCCTAATGTCGATGATGTAATCTACGTCGGTTTTCTTACCCACAACTTTAAAAGGACCTTGCCACGTAACCAACAAATGATCACCTTTAAGTGGCAAGAGAACAAAAACTTCATCGTTAATCGATAATGATGTTAATCTTCTATCACGATTAATACGCGACCGAGTCTTATATTTTGCTAATTCTGATGCTTCAGTCGCGATCTCACATGCGTCCACAATGCATTGACGTAGATCTGTGACATATTGGTGACTAGATTTCGTAACCGTATTATCATCGTTTGTTATCACCAAATCATGTAAGATAGACATTGGTCCTCTTGGATTAGCCCCGAAAACTAATTGAAATGGTGAGAATCCGGTTTGACGATTAGGAACTTCTCTATACGCAAAGAGAACCGCTGGTATCAACCGGTCCCAATCATGGGGAAACATTGTTGTTACTTTGCCCAACATCTGTTTTAATGTAGAATTCCAGCGTTCTACAACTCCGTTTGATTGCGGATTTAATCTGGCACTCAATGTATGACGGATGTGAAGCACATCGCAAATTTCCGAGAACATACCTGAAGTGAATTGCGTGCCATGATCTGACAGAAGCTCTTCAGGAAATCCGATACGTGAAAATATCGATAATAATGCATCAGTCACCGACATTGTTGTTATGGACTTAACAGGTATGGCTTCAGGCCATCTGGTGCATAGATCGATACACGTTAAGATGAAGCGGAATCCTCTGGATGATAACACCGGAAGAGGCCCGATTATGTCGACAGCCATCTTATAAAAAGGACGCACAGAGATATCTGTGGTCTGTAGGGGTGCAAACTGATGCGCACCCTTCCGTGCAACTCCCTGACAAACAGTGCATGATTTACAAAACGTTGCGACGTCCTTATGAACCCCTGGCCAAAAAAATGTGCCATCAATCTATAAGCTGTGCGGGCAATCCCCATATGACCCGCAAAAGGAACATCATGTGCATTAGATAAAACTAGTGATCGAAATGACGTAGGTACTACAATTTGTCTGAGTACTGAAGAATAATTGTCAAAACAACGTATCAAAATATTGTCATGAAATTGATACCAATGTCTGGCATTATTTGTCTGTGTAATAGTTTTAGCCGTAGCTAAAGTGAATAAACGTCCCAAAGAAGAGTCATCTTTTTGTTGGTTAATGAATGCATTTTTATCTATGTAATGACTTGTTGTCATGTGTGGGATATTATTGCTATCATTAAGTTCATTTGCTTCTGCAACCAACTGTGCTCTAGTAGTCACAGCATTGGATAAAGAAAGATATTCTCTTTCCCATGCAGAAATTTCATCAGTAGAACATTCTTTTATACCCTTTATGTTTCCCAAAATCAAGTCACAGCAAGGCTGGTTGAGAACACATACACGAACTTTCCCAGTAAAGAATGGCGTGGTAATTGTTACGTCGGCCATGGGATATACCTCTACCGTGCCTCCGAAAGTTATGCATTTCACTGACGTTCCAGTGAAACACGACGGAGGGATTAACGACCTTCTTATCCCGACAGTTGTGCAACCCGTGTCCCTTAAAATTTTAATTGGAGTGTTAAACAAAAACCCATTATGTAAAGTGAGAGTACCAACACCGTCATAAGATGACAACACTGGTAAGACATGTCCACATTTAAGCCGTGGTGTAGCTCCAGGTTGAAATAACATCTTACATTCTGTACAATTATTAGAATTTTCTAAATCAACGTTACACGCATTGGCATGATTATTGGTTGAATGAATGTCATTACTGACATTTCTATCTACCGTCTGACAAGCATTGGCTTGTGAGCGTGCTCTATTATGACTTCTAACGAAGTGAGATCTTCTGCGATCTGAAAAATTGTCTGAATGAGAATGTCCATTGTTGTCCCTGTCATAATGGCCACCCCGCGGTGACAAATTATGATTGTCAGTATATTGTTTGTGTGAATACTGGTTATTTCGATACCATTGGTTATTGTTATAATTGTTGAAATTATGCCTGTCTCTACCCCGTGAAGGTGAGCGATTATGGTAAAAATTATATTTACCCCTATAGGATGTGTGATTATTTTCTCTATGATTATATCGTCTATCTAAACTACGAGTGCGCGATCTCCCGTGCGTCGCAGCACACGCAGTAGATGAGTCCAAGACTTTTGCTCTGCTCAATGACAAGTTTGGATGAGCAACGGAAAATTGTTGACCTAATTTTTTTCCATTTCCTCGATACTAGTCGGATTACGTTCTTGTAAGAATGATACAATATCCTGGTTTACCGAAGAAACAATTTTATCTCTTAATAAGAGATCACATAATCCTTCAAAAGTTTTAGGGATAGAAGCCTGTTCAACCCATCTTTGGAGACATAGTTTTATGGAGGAAACAAAATCCTCAAAATTTTTTACCCTCTACCGGCAACATGGATCGAAACTTTTGTCTATAGCCTTCCTGATCCAGACCATATCTGCGTATAAATGCTGCCTTTACGACCTGAAAATCATGTCTTTTATCTTGGTCTATACCCAGATAGACCCCAACTGCATCACCTGTGAGGAGACCCGAAAAAACACCAGACCACGAATCTTTATCAATATTTAAGCAAGAGACTCTTTCCTGAAATCTTAATAAATAAAAACTTATATCGTCGTCAGGAGGAGAAAAGGGTGGTAGTCTTAAATTAAAATTAGGGGTTGTGATTGCCTTCTTCGATGAACCATTACTATCAGAATCATGGGAAACATGATGTTGTTGAAAACGAAGTTTCTCAACCTCAAAAGCTTTCTCCCTTTCAAATTTTGCCTCCTCGGCAGCAATTTCAGCTAAACGAATTGCCTTTTCATGTTCCATTTTCTCTCGTTCCGCAGCGATTTCTGCCATACGAATTCTTTCTTCCTTCTTTGCTTTTTCTTGCGCCATAGAAAATTCCCTTTCTTCTCTTTCTTTTTTCTCATTTCTTTCTCTTTCTTCTTTTGCCTCTGCTTTTTCATATGCAGTCAAAGCAAATTTTTTTAAAATATCACCTTCCATACTCAGTGCCTTTCCTTGTTTAATAAAATAGTCAAGAGTCGCCATAGTATACTAAGAAGTATAACTTTTATAAACAATAAATCAATATCTATGTTATCCTCTGCCTTACTTAGTCCATCACACTATGGGATAGTGTGTCTGATTGGTGTAGTCACAATGTGAATATATATATATATATATATATATATATATATATATATATATATATATATATATATATATATATATATATATATATATATATAACTATATCACCTGCACAACTCACTTAGACGTGATATAATTATCGTGTATGATTATGCTTCTTGTTATCCACAAGAATCGTAGGATATATAACAAGCAATATTATTGTATTATAGTTGATCAATAAATAATGAATCATATGTATGCTGCAAAGGAAAATTATCACATGCCATGAATAACGAAAGACATGGATGGAAACAAAATAAGGAAACGACAAAATTGTAAATAGTCAAAAATTCTAAGACAAAAAAAAAAAAATTAAAGTTTCCACCAGTAATAAACGAGACAAAACGACAAATCACTTTTACCATTAATGTAAATTTTACAAAAGATAGCCAGGAAAGACCCACGCCAGACTAAATTTCCAAACAAAATTGAAATTTAAAAAAATACGACAAATCACAGCACAGCTAACACGCATGAAAGCCTTAATTTCAAACAGAGCGGTAATCACGACAGCACTAAATGCTGAATCCCTGAAAGAAATTAATGCAATCAACCTATAGAAATACGACACTGAAACGTAAAATGCCTCCTAAACAGTCGCCCGCAAGAGACAAAGAAAAGAAACATATAACACAAAAGAAGCGAGATTTGCCCAACAATGATAGGACCAACAACCATGACGTTACAAAAACATCAATTATCTGAATCGACCATGAGTATCCACTCCACGATGTAACTCCAATGCATCGTTCTACGCAATATCACATTGAATCGTTCACTAATTATTCAGTTAACTAGGACTCTTGGACATGAATTCAACGTCAAAAATGTCCGACCTTCACTCGTGTGAGACACATTGCAGAGATAGTGTCAATATATAATGATAGAGACGAAATGTTAATTTCCAACGAGTGACCGAATAAACTGATGAGGTGACCTTATCAATGTCCTAATGGTTTGATGTAGTACTTCTGAGTCCACTTGTCCAGCGAAACGACCTCCTCGTAAAATCCCAGATTCATATTTCTCCCGTGAAGATATTCGTCAGATTGGTATAGCATCCCTCTCATGGTAAATAAGCGTGAACGATTTCGTCATGGATATAATGTTTTTTTCTGATCCTCAAGTAAGGTACCAGGTCTGGGCATGACCTAGTATACGAATATTGTAAATTTCATGTCTGCACAAAGTTGCATTCCAACAGCTGTCTCTGCATAAAATGTTCATTGTTGAACAGCGATAGATTGATCAAACTTCCCGATATTGTCCCAACATAGGACTCTGTCTGCCAATAACCTGAGCAACCTTCAAATGTCCTTCAAATCCAACGGACGACAGCCTCCCATATCTGTGGTGGGGCGCTGTTTGAATATATTGTGGGTTCGTTTTGATTATTATTTCCGGTAAATTGCTACCCCTGCCCACAGTTCAAGTATATGTTGATTATGTTAATGTATATTTGATTACTCCTGCTGTTGTTTCATAATAATGCTCGTTATTCTGTTACGTCCAGGGTGACCCAACGATTATAGTTTTATTCCATACTCAACAACATACATGTGGGTTCTTTAACTGACCCAATCACCAATGACGAACTAAAACAGTCTTCCTTTTTAACGAACTCAACATCCTTTAATAACGTATATTCCTTGTAGCATACAGAAGCGATCGTCAAGATTAATCCTTAATTACCAAACCTCATCAATACAGTATTAATCATATGCCAAGAGTATTCCTCCTCTTGTACAAACCACATCCATTTAGAAAGGTGAACACTTCGCAATATGTTCCCAATGGAACTTACAAGAAAACACAGCGGCCACAAAGCTCAAGGTTTTTTCTTAACACCTTGGCCATACACATTATAAACATCTCTCTGTGTCATTTTCCGGTGCGCCTTATTTTCAATATCCCAAATAGTGCCGCATTTATCAGCACTAACTCAAACTCAATAAATCTAACATGTGGTGTGCATGGGCAGACACCACACTTCTGGAGTGGTATTTAACATAATATCCTCCTCCTTTCTTGAGATCGACCTGACCTGAAGGGTGGCCATTACTATAGGGTTCCTTCTGCAACGGTCAGTGTCATGATTGTTCATCTTACAATTTTTACACCACCTCCTTCCTTGGTTGAAAGATTTTCTTTCATCATATTTCCTTTCATCGAATTGTGGGGTTTTATTTTTATTGTCATACCGTGGCCTATCAAACTGGTGCTTACCTTTGTTCTGATCTCTAGGATCAAATTTATTAAAGTTCTGTGGTGCCTTAAAATTATCTACCTTTTTCTTTTTATTACTTGTTACCTCTGCTTTAGCTGCTTTATACTTTTCAGCAACATTCAGTAACTCACCCAGTCTCTCTGCACCTTTTCTCCAAGTATGTCTCTAACCGTGCAGAGAACTGGTGATAGGTTTCACCTGACAGTAGTTTAACATTCATAAATTTTTTCCTATAAAATTCTCCATTCTTTTCATATCTTAACAAAAGAGCCTGCTTTAGCATGTCATAATTTTCTTGATCACCTCTGCTCATTTTGGCAAATACTTCATAAGCTGCACCACGAAGCGCTTGAGATAACTTTAAGCTCCACCTTTCTCTCTCTAACCCATACGTGGTAGCTAATAGTTCATATCTATTTAGATAGCTCTCGATATCATCTTCTTTCTCAACAAAATGATCTAAATGAAAATTCATAGCTGAGGTTGAGGCTCCCTGACTAGCAGAGGCATCAGAGGTAAAGGGGCTGGCACCATTTTCAGGAACATGGCCTTGAAACTCAAACTCCCTTAGTCGTAACTCATGTTCCCTGTGTAATCTCTTCTCCTCCTTTTCTGCTTCCCTCTCTGCAGCCTGTCTCCTTTCTTCTCTTTCTGTAGCTTGCCTTCTTTCTTCTCTTTCTGCAGCCAATCTTTTGTCTTCCCTTTCGGCAGTCAATCTTTTTTCCTCTCTTTGTGCCTCCAATGCCTTAGCCTCAGCCTCAATCTGCAACCTCTTAATTTCCTTTTCCGCCTCTAATTTTCGTTCAGCTTCTTTTTCTAATCTTTCCGATTCTAATTTTCTGTCTGCTTCTTTTTCTAATCTTTTTTTCTTCACGTTCAATATATTTGTCACATTCCGTAGTGACATAGGCAATCATAACTTGCCCGTCCATTCCTAACTCTTTAGCAGTCTGCACAGCAGCAGATCGAAATTTTGCCAAGTCAGCCATTTTCTAACAGGCAAATGTAAACAATTTAATCTATCAATAATTATCTAAGGACAACCACAGGCACTGAGAGCTCAACCTTATTTATTTTCACCCCAGGATATCTTTTAATTTTTATTATTCCCTGAAGTAAATTACCCCCAATATTTATAATAAGGAAAGATTGAAAATCCTGGACATGACCCCAATATATATGGTAAAGTGGGACGTTATAAATATTTATAGGGTACTTAGTGTACTGACTGAGATCAGCTGTGAAGGTATCTGTATCTAATAAGTGTGGTGTATTACAGATGACCTTACTTGCTACCACATTTATACCTCAGCCAGACTTATTCTGGGCTATTGTGATGACTACGTTGAATGTCTAGGGTTATGATAATGATGAAGTGTATGTTCACAACAACCAACAGACAGATAAACAATTTAATTTAATCCACAATACTTTACAACACTGTGACACACACATACATAGAACACTCTATAATACTATCTTAAATGAGTCAAGGGTTAAAGTTTAAAAATATATGTATTAATTCCTTCAAATATTAGATATCCTGATTCGACTACAAAGTGAACCAGGAATCACAATCAAATGTAATCACAAGTTATATGTACACAATTTATAGATATGATCTTTGTATTGCCATATATTATTATTGCAATTTGTGTGTAAGTTGTGCTGTAGTACTATGAGGTAATACTGGCTTTTCAAGCTAGGTGGTTGTGTGTCATCATGACTTCAAGTGTTTGTTTCTCGTGGAAATAATATTGGGAAAGTTCACAGTTTCTTTTTATTTGAAACAAATAAATGTCCCTCTAGATTTAAGGTAAAGTCACTGTTAGAGGGGTATACACAAGATTGAGCTGCTCTGGCCACAGAATCTTAACTTCTGTGTGGGCGGCAGGAAACAGTCTCCACTGCTCGCTTGCTTCACCGTGTTCTTGAGAAACAATAATGGTCGCTATCTTGACCAAGGAGTAAGCTACCAGCCTCTGGATTCAGCAAAACTCAGACCAGGTGCTGCTTCAATAAGTTAGGACCACGGTCCCTGAAACAAGAAGGTTGTACCTCCTACTTCAGAACTAATTTATAATCTATTTCCACACTGAGCACAATACATAACAAACACTGAGTTCAGCGCGGTAGGCCAACTGTTAGCTTCTCATGTAATAATATTCACCAGTATTCCTCTCCCTAATGGTTACTACGCCTCTGCAATTTCAGCTGTAATTCCTTCTATACAATAAGATAGGTGTCACAGTACTATTTGGCAATTCCATGCAGTTATACTTTTCTCAGACAAGTTTTGTTCAGGTTGGAGCAATATCTAGGCTTTGCCTCATGTTTTCTACTGAACCACACACATATACAGACATAAATTATCAATTCACATTCAATTTTCTTCAAAAAGATATCAAATATGTCAATCTTACCACAATTCATGGAAATAATAAACAAATACGTTGACTGGCGATGAGTTATGGCACAATTCCGATCTGCCTCTGTCCCAGGCTTTCATAAGAAAAATATGAGCTGGATCTCAACGCACTTGCTTCTCAGTAAGTTTATTTTAAAATGTGGCACTGAACAGACGCTCCTAATTGACTATATCAAATGGTCTAGCCAATAGGACCATGTTTACAAAAGCTTTTGAAAAAATTTACCCTTCCTACGTTTCCCCTAACAACCAAAAATAGTATTTGCAGTCCGACTAATCGTGTTTCGCCTTACATATACTTCTAGCCAATCAAATAGGATTTAACTTGTTGACCTATTTCCCGTAAAATAGTGGTTTCAAAACATGCCACTGAGCAATTATGATTTGGTGCTGTCAGACAACCTCACTATTTTCTTTTGGCTATAATTTGTTAATTCCTAGACTATTTGCGTAACACTTAACATATTCTTATATTTGGGTTCCTTAGGACTTGCTGACAAAGAATATGTTAAGTGTTACGCAAATAGTCTAGGAATTAACAAATTATAGCCAAAATAAAATAGTGAGGTTGTCTGACAGCACCAAATCATAATTGCTCAGTGGCATGTTTTGAAACCACTATTTTACGGGAAATAGGCCAACAAGTTAAATCCTATTTGATTGGCTAGAAGTATATGTAAGGCGAAACACGATTAGTCGGACTGCAAATACTATTTTTGGTTGTTAGGGGAAACGTAGGAAGGGTAAATTTTTTCAAAAGCTTTTGTAAACATGGTCCTATTGGCTAGACCATTTGATATAGTCAATTAGGAGCGTCTGTTCAGCGCCACATTTTAAATTAAACTTACTGAGAAGCAAGTGCGTTGAGATCCAGCTCATATTTTTCTTATGAAAGCCTGGGACAGAGGCAGATCGGAATTGTGCCATAACTCATCGCCAGTCAACGTATTTGTTTATTATTTCCATGAATTGTGGTAAGATTGACATATTTGATATCTTTTAGATGAAAATTGAATGTGAATTGATAATTTATGTCTGTATATGTGTGTGGTTCAGTAGCAAACATGAGGCAAAGCCTAGATATTGCTCCAACCTGAACAAAACTTGTCGGAGAAAAGTATAACTGCATGGAATTGCCAAATAGTACTGTGACACCTATCTTATTGTATAGAAGGAATTACAGCTGAAATTGCAGAGGCGTAGTAACCATTAGGGAGAGGAATACTGGTGAATATTATTACATGAGAAGCTAACAGTTGGCCTACCGCGCTGAACTCAGTGTTTGTTATGTATTGTGCTCAGTGTGGAAATAGATTATAAATTAGTTCTGAAGTAGGAGGTACAACCTTCTTGTTTCAGGGACCGTGGTCCTAACTTATTGAAGCAGCACCTGGTCTGAGTTTTGCTGAATCCAGAGGCTGGTAGCTTACTCCTTGGTCAAGATAGCGACCATTATTGTTTCTCAAGAACACGGTGAAGCAAGCGAGCAGTGGAGACTGTTTCCAGTCAGCTAACCGTCTCTTTTTGTGTGAGAAAACTGGTGGTGAAAATTAACATTTTAACTGACAACCTGGTATGAAATAGCTACGCGTTATTTTATGTCACTAGTTTTAACGCTAGAAAATCACAGTGAGTTATAATGGTCCACTAACACTAATTTCTATTACCGGAAAATCATAATCACAATCCCCACGAATGCTATTAACAAATCTTCCACAATAGTTCTAGTTTTATGTGCTTAGACTATCCAAAAATTCTGTGTGACTACTGATAGCAGGTTTAAGAAAACACATTTTATATATCATCTTGTTTCTCTGATCTATAGATGATGCTACTTTTCACGTTACTATGTGTATCGAGAGAATCAGAAACCTGAGTTCCCCAGATAAAGGCTTTACGGTCGCTCTGTCGGGCGTTGAGCCCGCCATCAAAGACTTAAATTAGTGTAATGGGGTTCTCGAAGATTTTGCCCGCTTCTGAAGATCAAAGAGCTCGTGGTTTTCCCGCCTTCACTCTGTGCACGAACTTCAAAGATACTCGGGGAACGATTTTTGCCCGTGAGTCTACATCAAAAGGTCCGGCTTTATTCACGTGCGGTCTGTCAGGTATCCGATGCTTGACAGATCAGCTCGCGTGAGAAACTTAATAAACAAACCTCATTCGCTACCTGTTATGACTGGCAGGTCACGAAAAGTTTGTAAACGCTTCGTTTGCTTATGTTCAAGGAAAAGAGGCGTGGATGAAAAATAAGCTTGTGTGAGTAAGGCAGGCAGAAAAATGCATGGTTTTGCTAGCAAATCATAGCACGCTAACGGGATTACAAGGACTGTCTGATTACCGTATATTTTCATTATACGTCACAGCTATTCACCGCAGGTGTTGCGATACAGTGCTGACTTCTAGCGAACATGTCGTTACATTTCTGGATTGCTAATGTGCGACAATTCTTTGACTGTATCCTATGACTCTACCCGTTCCTCTACCTATTAGACGTCTGCATTCTTGCGTGCACATTCAGAGCGCGTCAATCTCTAAAGGTTGGTGGGCTCTCATAATAAACTCTTTGCCTCCTTGCTGTGTGTTCGATGACTAAACAAACCATGTGTCGCCTGCCTGCAGCCGTCTTTTGTTTCCTTATTGCATGTCGGCTCTCTTAAATCTCTGCTCGCAATCAAATCCAAGATCCTTAGCCGCCGTCAAACAGTCTACCATCTGTGCGTCTCCCGAATCTTTTTTTTTTGACCGCCAGGGGCTGGCCTGCCATTATGTCCACATTTGGTGACTTTCGCTTTGTTTAAACAGAGAATACATTATCAAACGAATTCTTTCAATTGCCAATGTACCGGTCTACCGCGCCAAACAATAACTTGTCGAAAGAGACAGGTGTGTACCAACAAATTACATAAGGTTGGGAAATATCAAATGTGTGATTAAAGTTACATTTAAGTAAAAGCCATGATTAGGAAACATTACTTTAAAAATGATGAAAGAGCGAAACCGAGAAAAATAAAATACGAACGATGTTGAATAGTTGAAAGACGAAAAAGATAGGAACACTTTATCACAGTATCTCTCCCTTATGAATAATCAATGAATCAATATACTCTAGCTCCTCAAAGCAGCATTTCACTTCAACAAACACATGCTCTTGTTAGTGCTCTTCTTAGTGCTCTTGTTAATGTTCTTGTTAGTGCTCTTGTTAATGGTCTTGTTTGTGCTCTTGTTAGTGTTCGATTACGGAAACAACAGCAAATGGATTGATTTGCCGTTGCCCTAAAGACGCCACTAGGCGTGATGGGAAACAATGGCAAAGAAAATCTATCTGCTGTTGCCCTAAGACGCCACTAGGCGTAATGGTCACTGACTGCTTTGACGGTCGGTGGCTAAGGACGGAAGAAGAAGAAGAAGTGGCTGCGTTCAAAATATGCATTTTCTTCTACCTCCCGTTCACTTCGATACGATGGGGTGTCTTCTGTACTGTCAGGATTTCAGACGAAAAACAGTATAATGTCATGTTTCCTAATAAGCATTAACCATGTTTTTTAAAACCTAACCGTGTATTGGTAGTGTTTTTTTTTTCACTGTCTATTTGAAAAAAAAGTTAGTGCTTCATGCCTTTCGCGCGTGATGGCATTAATTTATATCGCGAGACTGTGGTAGTATTGCATGCGTTCCACCGTACAGCTCTCTCTCTTTCTAAGGCCGTCTGTCTTTTCATTACGCAGTGTATAAAATGAAATTAATGGAATATTAATCTAGGTCATTACGCAGTGTGTATATCTCAAGGTTTTCTAAGAAATACAGTACACGTTTTATTGTTTTGTTGAAACGCGTGTAGTTGATGCATTAGGCTTTACTAGTAAACGTGAAAGCGTTACAATTATGCAGACGAAGTAGAAAAAGGGGAATTTGTGTACGCCATTGTGACAGCACTGGTCTTTACCATTCTTCTTTCCTTTTATTGAATTAATTCGTTAGGCTTTACATTTACTTTTAATTTAGATATGTGGATGTAGAATGTTTCACGACAGGTGGGAGGGGTGAAACGAAATTTTCTACGTCTATAAAGGAAAAAGGGGGGGGGGGGGGGGACTGGATTTTGTGCCGAAGTTTGACAAATACCATCAGCAACCAAGCACTGCTTATTCGGAGTAACCAGGATGACATGCACACCATCATAGCTGGCAGACGCTGGAGTTGGGTTGGCCACGTCCTCAGAAGGGACCGTGATACCATCACATGAACAGCTATGTTATGGACCCCCGAGAGAAAGCTAAAGAGAGGCCGACCAAAAACATCTTGGCGGAGAATTGTGGAAGCCGAGATGCTGTTGCGTGATAAATTCTCGCAACATCGTTTTATTTCAATATCTGTTTTATAACGCAAGGGCAACAACTGCTTGTAATTTATAGTCACTTTTCTCGGTAAGCATTTGTCTTCTCGCGTTGGTATCGAATGCAGTTAACTTTTGAGCTGTGGTCATTTTTGCGCTGGACTGCGCATAGAAAAGACTTTGTTTGTTGTTTGGTCGATCGGAATTTCCGGCACCACCTACTAGACTTGGAGTGAGCTGATTTGGAATGGCGATTGTAAGATTGCGAAAGGGATGCATCGTTAGAAGTGAGGGGATCTCCGCTATTTTTTTGTTCTGTCAGGGATGTGTAGTCCTCTTAATGGATATTTCGTTTATTCGAGATAATACCTCTAGTGTTTTCCCCACATGTCCGGGAGGGCGTGAATAATTTCTGTGTATTATTTCAATGAAAAGCAAGGTAAAATTGACATTTTCATTAACTCTAATCGATTTTAGGGGTGATCGTGAGCGATTTCTCGATTCATAGCCTGTCTTCGAAAGTCGTCGTCACGAGATGTTTTTTCCCAGCTCACATGTCGCTGCATTGTACTGCATCGGTTGATGCATGTACCAAGGACCATTACTTGCTACTTTGTTAAATGAACTAGGTTTGAAAAACCTTTATTATCTAGAGGATATTTTTGAGGACATTATTTATACTTCGGCAGACGTGTCTGTCTTGCTGAAGTCAAACTAAGGAGAGTGAACTGATCTCATACATCTGGTTATCTCCTGGCTGTTATAGAAAAGGATGGAGTTTTCCACCTGACTACATTTACAGCACTATGAAATATAACATGCTTCTGACTCATCATTGTAATGCTGTCTACCGTCTATTGCTGTATTGAATGTTGCTGTGATAATGACTGTTTGATGTGCCTACACATTTGCGTAACCATTTTGTCACTGTGGCGTCCACAATAAATAATGAAGAAAAACGTCAACGGCTGTTTCAAGACTCATTGACTTTATACGTCGTGAGTTTACTGACGTCCTATGTGGATTGCCCTGTTATTGTTGCATGAACATTGTTTTGACTGAACACATCTACACACTACACAAAACCAGACATGCGGATACCATCCATCATCATATGGCATCACGCATCATTTGGTGGCCATAAGCTGGTTTGATTCTGGTACTAGCAAACACGGGGTCCCTTACCCACTTCATTTTCAACAAGAATTCATCAGCATCCTTCAAGAAATTAACATTCTTCAATACAGTCAACATCTTCAAAATTTTCAAAGTACTCGGCGTTGCCCGGTAAAAGTCAAAATTTCAACTTTTTGACGGAAACAAGAATTTGACAGTACCCGGCGTTGTTACATGTTGCCGGATAACTCGGACTGCTGTTATCTTTTACGCAAGTCAAGCAAGTTGCTGCTGTCAAGGTTCCAGTGCTGTCGTTTTTTTTGAGAAGGTCAAGTGCCGGTTGAAACGGGTTGTTTTCTGAAGAAGGCCAAGTACCGATTTCCATCAACTTACTTTTGGATTAGAAGGTCAAGTGCCGAAACAACTCAACACACAGTATTTCAGAAGCTCTTGTACCATCGTGTTAGCAGTGGAAGCAGTTCAGATGTGCCATCATCGTTGGAGCTTCGCTCTTTAGGACGTTGATTGACACCCGTTTTTCTGCTGTTCTACGATTGGAAGCCTATAAGTTAAGTGGCCTGTTTGTATGTAAACTGTGCCCTTATACTTCTGCTGAGTCTTCTGTGTATCATCTCATTCTATATGTTATATGTTTATATGTTATTTTGTATATTTTTATATGTTTATATTTTCAGCGGGTTCTCGGTTGGGTGGTGTCTCCGTTAGATTATGCCACGTCATAGAGGTCGTCTATTGTGAGCGTTTTCTGTAGGGTTTGCAAATTTCCGATACTGGAATTTGCTAAGCGACTTCTGTTGCTATTTATGTTAGCTGTGATGACATGTTTTAATATTGTTTTCGTTATTATTTCGCATTCTTTAGTTTTGTTTTGATTTGTTTGTATTTGTTAGCCTACTCTTGTCTATAATTTAGTTTCATACAACATTTTTGTTTATACACTGTGGTGTCATGTATTTTGTTTAATTCTATCGCAGATATCGTCACATTTTTTTGTGATATTTCATTAATTTCTGCTTTATTTTTAGTTGATTTCTGCGAACGTTTTTGTATTGTTGCTGATCTTTGTTATTGTTTACATTGTTATTGTTTACATTGTTTGTATTGTTTACATTTTCAATGTTTACATTCTGCATGTGTTTACATAGTCATTGTTTACAGTTATAGTAATTAGTTAATGGGCTATGCTAATGCACTGTTACTACTACACTGATGATAAATGAATGATGAATAGTGTCGTGCACTATTGAATGAGAAGTGCACTTATGAACAAGAATTGAGTGCTGATATTTCATATACAAGTTCTTTGATTGGAGACTTGTTTCCCACAGAGACTGGGATAATATAATGTGATGTGAATATACAAGTGCTTAATTAAGACTTGTTACACTTAGGTTTGAAATAAATTAGTTAATTATTTCAGGTTTTGGACTCATATGTTAGACAACATGTCTACATTTGAGCACTTTATTGAGCAGGGTAAATTGCTTGGGAAGACTGGTGATAAGTTAGAAGAATTTGCAACTTCTCGATATGATAAAGCAATGGAAGCTGAACAAAAGAAACTGCATATGGAAGCTGCAGATGCAGGTGGATGAAAAAAGATTCCAAATGGAAATGGAAAAACAAAAAAGGGAATCAGAAGCTGAGGAAAGAAAACTCCAGCTTACAGCTAGAGGCTGAGAATAAAAAACTTGAAAAAAGAGGCTGAAATAAAAGACTTGAAAAAGAAGCTGAATAAAAATGAAAAAGACTGAGAATTCAAAAAGAGAGCTCAAATCAGAGCTTCAAATAAGAAGCTGAGGAAAGAAGATTACAGAGAGAGTCTGATGAGAGGAAAGAGAAAGCAAAAATGGAACATGAAGAAAAGGTCTTAGCTTTAGAGTTGGAAAAATTGAAATTGACAAGCAGAGTAATGGTAATGATTCAAACAAGGGTTCATCTTCTGGGAAGGCTAATAATGATACTTTTAAGATTAAGTTACCAACATTTAGTCCTTCCAGTGATGACATAATGTTCTATCTGGACAGATTTGAACAAGCATGTACAGCTCATAACATAGACAAAGCAAAATATGTTTATCAGTTATCAGGGATACTGACAGGTAAAGCTCTAAGTATATTAAATATGGTGGATGAACCTGACAAGAAATATCAGCTTAACGAAGACGGCTATCGTCTACAATTTAAAAACATGTTACCTGAAAATGGAGTTGAATTCTCCGAGTTTATTGCAAGAATACGCATTACTTTCTCACGATGGGTTGAACTATCTAAGACGGAAAAAAACTTATGAAGGACTTATGGACTTAATACTTAGAGACAAAGTCATGTCGTCTGTCAATGAGTCTTTCCTTGCTTTCCTTCATGAACGTAAACCTAAAACAATAAAAGAAATGGAAGATTTCTGTTGCCAATACGTAACTGCGCACCCACACATAACCATGGGTAACTCTAAGGTGAAAGAAGGTTTACCAGTTGCTTCGGCAGCTCCGTATGGCCAAAACTTTGCTCGTAGATCCCAACAAAATTTTGATAGAAAGAGTAGCGGTAATTTCTGTCAAAATCATGGAAACCAATTTCATGGTGATTCTTCTTCGAAGAATTGGAGACAACCTGATAGTGGTCGTTACTATCACCCTAATAATTATAAGCATTTTCAAAAAAGAGGATATATGGTAATAGAGGTTATTCCTGCCGAAGACCTCAGAACCAAACAAATAGATGTTCGCATCAATGTGAACATGATAGTAATCGTGGAAACTGGAATTCGAACCAGGATAACAATTACAATAGAGACAATAATAACTGCAGAGATAATAATAACTCTGATAACTTCAGAGGTAATAATAGTCGGGGGAGATCTCAACACAAAAAAAAGAGATATCAGCAGGCTAATGCTGTACAACAGGAAACTGAGGGAGCCTGTAATCATGTTGTTGATAGTAAAGACTTTGACGCTGTCACTGGTTCTGCTTTTGACTTTGAGAGAGCAAACAAATGCCCCCAATGCAGTACTTTATTCGAACCGGGTACCATAAGTACTTTGAGTTGTGGTCACCCACTTCCCGCTCTTCCTGCTGCTGTTGCGCATGACGGGAGGGGTTCTTTAATTCTACATAAGGGTCTTGTTAATGATACTCCGGTCTCACTACTTTTCGATTCCGGATGCACCACTATTGGTGTTAGACAATCGCTTGTAGATCCATCTTGTGCTACAGGAAGGGTTATTAAATGTGTCACATTTGGCGGCACTCTAGAAAAAAATATCCTACTGCTGTAATTCGCATTGCCACTCCTTTCTTTACTGGAGATGTGCATGCTTGTCTCTTACCTAATCCTATTGCGGACCTTATTATTGGTCGTATTCACGGAGTTAGGGAGTGTACCCCCACAGCAGATTGCTGCTTGGGAAGATAATAACATGCAAGCTACAAATGCAGTAGTTACAAGAGCACAAGCTCTACAAACACCCGAAACTTCACTGAATAGTGATAATGAAGTTGATAGCCAAGATAGTCACTTAGTAATCACTCGTGACTCTTTCATAAAATTGCAAGAAGAAGATCCTTCTTTAAAAAAATTCTTCGTTCTTGCGAAGAAAGGTGATCCGAATCAGGATACAAATAGAAAATCTTGGATTGCAATGAGAAACGGCGTACTTGTACGTATGGTACAAGATTCGACTACGTCGGCACATTCGCAAATTCTTGTTCCCAAGAGCATGAGAGTCCAAATATTACAACATGCTCATGACTCGCAATGTGCTGGACATATGGGTTTTTGCCCGTACGAAGTCGAGAGTCCTTGCGGCTTTCTTTTGGCCTTTTGTCAATAAGGACATTCGTATTTACTGCCGATCATGCAAGGTATGTCAGGAGGTCAAATCTAGAGGACCACGACATGCTGCGCCTATCCAGGCTGCTGACATTCCTATTCGGCCGTTTCAGAAAATGGCCATAGATATTATTATTGGCCCTTTTAAGGTCAAGTCGGCCAGAGGACATCAGTTTATCCTTACATGTGTCGATATGTGCACACGTTGGCCAGAGGCTATTCCTCCTAAGAGCATATCTACTACAGATATCGCAGATGCTCTTTGGTTGATATTTTCTCGCTTGGGGTTCCCCAGAGAAATATTGTCAGACCATGGCACTCAACTCATATCTGACACTATGTCACAGGTAGTGTCTACCTTACATATTGAACGATCTCTCAGTAGTATCTACCATCCTATGTCTAATGGGTTAGTTGAGCGTCTGAATAGAACGCTCAAGACTTTGCTTGGTAAGATAACTGAAGATCATCCTCAAGATTGGGACAGGGTTTTACCCGCGGCTCTCTTTGCCTATAGAGAAGTCCCTAATGAACACACAGGATTTTCTCCCTTCGAACTTGTCTTTGGCGCGCGTCCACGCGGCCCTATGTCTTTATTACACGATCTCATCACTGCCGATGATATTAGCGATGAAACTCAATCCTCATATGAGTATGTCATTGCTCTTAGACAAAAGATCATTGAGGCATGTAAGCTAGCAACTGCTTCATCAGAAATTGCTAAAGAGAAGGCAAGGCAGTTTGCTAACAAGAATAGATGTCTACGACAACTTTGTCCAGGTGACAAAGCATTCGTCCTACTCCCCAGTAGGGAAAAAAATAGACTTCTTATTTGCATGGAAAGGTCCGTATGCAATAGTCTCTCGGATTTCCGATGTTGACTATGTGGTCGATATTGATGGAAAGCATAAAACTTTCCACATAAACATGCTTTCGGAATTTCACGAACGTCCGGACTATTTGCTGCCTATTTTCCAGGCAACGGATGATGCTCCTGCACCTCACGGTCATTATTCATCCCTGTCTGTCATTCAGGATGAGGAAGCTACCTTCTCTGATGTCAACCTTCCCCTTCCAGTGGTTCCATTACATTCCACGGAATCTTGGAAAAACGTTTCTGTTTCTCCTAATCTTTCTGGTGACGACCATCGACAAGTCTCGTCGATGTTACAAACATTTCAGGATGTTCTCACTGACATTCCTGGACACACAGATGTCATAGAACATGACATAATTCTTACCGACAATAATCCAATTAGGGTTAGGCCGTATCCTATTCCTATACACTTTCAGGCGCAAGTGGAAAAGGAATTGGATGAAATGATTCAATTAAATATAATTGAACCATCGACTTCACCATATTCTTCTTCCATGGTTATTGTCCGGAAGAAGGATAAGAACATACGAATTTGCGTTGATTATCGCAAATTGAATCAGGTCACAAAGTTCGACGCTGAACCGATGCCTTTGTTAGAAGATCTACTGATTAGACTTTCTAATTCTAGATTCTTCACTAAACTTGACTTGTCTAAAGGTTATTGGCAAGTGCCTTTAGCAGAGCATGCCAAACCTCTTACTGCTTTTTTCTACACCTAGGGGTCTATTTCAATGGAATGTTATGCCTTTTGGTCTCATGAACGCCCCTGCCACTTTCGTTCGCATGATGCGTCGAATTCTGTCACATCGTTCGGATGTCATCGCATACTTAGATGACATCTGTCTCTTCAGTGATACCTGGGAAGATCACTATTTAGGGTTATATGACTTACTGTCCACTCTACGTGAGAATAATTTGACAGCAAAACCTTCTAAAGCTTTTGTTGGTTTTGGTGAAATCTCTTTCCTGGGTCATCGTGTTGGTCATGGTCTCTTGAAGACAGAAGACAACAATACTTCCAAAATACTGAACATCTCTGTTCCTAAAACGAAGAAACAAGTTAGGAGTCTCTTAGGTTTAATTCAATTTTATGGGAGATTTATTCCAAATTTATCTTCGATTGATAGGACTTGTGTTCTTCGGAGTGATGCTTCATCCACTGGGATTGGAGCAGCACTGATGCAAGAATATGCAAATACTCTGCATCCTGTTATGTACATTTCTAGAAAACTAAATGCGGCAGAGAGAGGAACTACTCGGTTTTAGACCGTGAGTTGTTAGCGATGGTTTGGTCAATTCTAAAGCTACAAAGATTCCTCCTGGGCGCACATTTCATTCTAGAGACTCTTCAGAAAGCTCTTACAGCTATTCAGACTAAGAATTTGAAGAGTTCGAGATCCACTCGATATGCTATAGCTCTTCAACCTTTTCACTTCACGGTACGAGCTATCCGTGGTGCGGATAATGTGATGGCTGACATTTTGTCTAGATGCCCACATGACTCCAACTAATACTTCTGTCCTATATTTCTATATATTACAGAGTCATAACACACCTATATTTCTACAATAGATTAGCACATCTGTACTTACTTTATATGTACACACTATCGTGCTTTGTTGTCATCTTCTTCTGTTCGTTTTTTAAGAAATGATATGAGTGGAGAGGACTGATGTAGTTGTAATATAAAGCGGGCCGTTAGTTTACTAAAACACTCGAGCTAAACCACAATTATTAAATAATAGTATTTGTACCCTTATGAAGCATATTAGTTATTAATTAACATTATATTGCTTGTACTTTCTCATAGAGTCATAATTGTTGATGACACCTGAGACGGATTACCTTACTTATCAACGATGATTTTCTAGATTGTGTACTTACCACTCAGGAATAAACCAGAGCATTATGTCCTGGATCAGTCATGTAGTTTCTAACTATTACTATGTACTTAATAGTCATTACATTGTCAAAGACAAGTACTATTTCAATTTAAATTTTCCTATCAGATTTGTACATCCATTTTTAAAGACAATATTAGAGTATGCTGTTTAATGATGATTATAGTAACTTGCATACGTATATTGTGTTTACATGCTAACGTGATGTGTGTTGGTGACACCTCCCCGATGCGAATATTTTTTGAGACATATTTATTTTTCTGTTGAGGTATATCCTCACCAGACACTCTACTATTAAGTCCTATAGCCTAATGAGATTTGCGGTGCAATTATAGGCAAATAATTTAATTATCCACGCATATAATTTCGTGTAGCGATTTGAGCTCGCACTCAGCTTCGCATTGCTCTACTTTGATATTGATCCAAAAAAAAATATATGTTCCAACCCACATTTTTTTTTTATTATCGGGAAATGGAGTTGTAAGGTGGTGATATGTTGCGTGATAAATTCTCGCAACATCGTTTTATTTCAATATCTGTTTTATAACGCAAGGGCAACAACTGCTTGAAATTTATAGTCACTTTTCTCGGTAAGCATTTGTCTTCTCGCGTTGGTATCGAATGCAGTTAACTTTTGAGCTGTGGTCAGTCATTTTTTTGGCGCTGGACTTACGTTGCGCATGACGAGTACTTGTCTTAGTGCTTGTCTGTTCGATCGCGGTTTCGCCACCGCCCACCACTAGTGGAGTGTGAGCGATTTTGAATGGCGAAAGAAGAATCCCTCGATTGAAGAGGGATACTCCGCTATTTTTTGTTTCTGACAGGGAATGTGTAGCGCATCCTCCTTAATGATAATTTCGATTTAATGTTTATTCGAGATAATAACCTCTAGTGTAATTCCCCACATGATGTCGGGAGTGCGTCTGATAATTTCTGATGTATCTGTCGATGAAGATATTCTACAAGGAAAGCAAGTATAATTGACTCTCCTTATCAATAACGTCTATTGCGAGAATATGGATGGTCTACTCGTGAGGAGCGTGTGATTTCGAATATCAATAGTCCAGCCTGTTCCGAAAGTCGTCGATCCAGCGAGAATGTTGTCTTTTCCCAGCTCACATTGTCGCTAGCAATCTTGTACTAGCAGTCGTTGTGATGCATAGTACCAAGAGAACCAAATTACATAGAGCAACTAAGTTCAAAGAACTAGGTTTATAGGAAACCTAGTAATATCTCGAGGAGAATTTTATAGTGAGGACATTAAAAAATAAAGCCAAATCTTGGCAGACGTAGTCATTCATGCAGAAGTCAAACTAAGTAAAGTGAACTGATCTCATACATCATGTTTTATTCTCCTGGCAGTTATATGAAAGACTCGGAGATGTGAGTTATACAGACCTTACAACAGTTTACGAGTGCACTAAGAAATATAACATGCAATCTGACCAATCCATTGCTGTCATGAGAGTTCTACCGTGTCAATTGCTCAGTACATCTGAAATTGTTGATCCCTGTGATAATATACGTTGTATGTAATTGTGCACGGCTTTTCTACACCTGATCTCATTGACTTAGTATAGCAGGTCGTAGGTTTTACTGACGTCCAATGTGGATTTCCCTGATATTAATCTGTTACTGTAGAACATTGATTTTTGTGACTGAACACATACTACACACAACAACATACTAGCCAGACATGTATTGAGTAAACCGATCCAACATCATATGGGCCATCACGACTGTCATGATGTGCCCCTTTCAACCATCTACCATGTACTTGCGCTAGTTGTGGTTATAGTAAGTTCAACCGCACGTGTTTTCTATTTATTTTTTTAATATGTTTTTGTATGTATTAATTTTGATACTATATTATCCTCTAACGGCTGTTTTATCAATCAAGACCTTCCATTAGACCTTTAAACGCTCGTGAGTATAACTGACGTCACTATTGGATTGAGCCCTGTATAATTGTTTGTATGAACATGCGTTTTTGACACTGAACACCTCTACACACTAACATAACAGACATGCGGATACCATCCATCACTCATATGCACTCAACGCCAATCAAAATGCAAATAATGAACCAAAACTTTACTTGGCGTGCTTCTTAGTTTTATTAAGGATGGCCCCGACCGCGATTGTCAATTGAGAGAATTTATTTTTTTTTCTTATGCCAGTCTTATTAAGACTTTTTTTTTCCAACCACTGTCTTTTTTTTTGTCTAAATTACTGCTTTTTTTTTTAATAGCAGGCTAATTCATTTTTAATACGAATTGTCCTTTGACTAATTATTTTTTTTACATTATAATTAGGGGATCTTTAAATTTTTACATTAATCGGACCAATTGCATTTTTTTCATACGTGGAAACGACCCCAAAACATCTATCACCGCACTTTTTATTTTACTTTTTTTTATACTGGTTTTTCGATCCTTTTTTTGACTATAGTCCTTAGGTTTTTTATTCATTTTTTTTGTCTCTTTATTCTTTTTTTTTTATTTTTTTATGTCCATTTTTTTTTCTTTTTTTTTGAACTTTTAAGTCCTTTTTTTTTTATTATAGATCAAATATATTTTATTCTAAAATTATAAAAATATCAACACAAAAATATGCCATGTTATTCTACAGGATATCTTTAATCCAATACCATAATTCCCGCCGTAGTACGTCGGTCGGTCGGTCACATCATGCACACCGTCATTTGCGCACTTTTCTATGTTCAATTGAGTACATTAACTTTCAACCACAGCTAAGGGGTGCAACTGTGGTTGAAAGTTAGACAATAATTGTATTGTTTCCCTTATATGTACTCTCCCGAAAAAAGAAAAGTGCGCACACGACGGTGTGCATGAACAGTTTGATTATGGAAGAAGCCAACAACGCAATTGATAAACAGTGCTGGAGTTTCGTCAAACTTCAAACGTTGTTTTCAGAAGCAGTAAGTCGACCATGGCTTCTTAGAGACAGTAAGTCGACCAGGGCAAGATTTTAAAATATGCACGAACAATTACGAGACATGTTATCATAAAAGAAATGTTAGTTATTTAGTCAATTTACGGTCCATTTGATCATTATCATTGCTCTACATGTCATTTAGGAAGGTTACTCCATGTTTTTCATATTTAATACATCCATATAATTTTCACTACAAATATCTAATGACTGTCGCCTGCAATAGAATGACCACAGTAGTGATAGTACCGTATGTAATACATGTAACAGAAACAACACACTGTAATTAAAAACCTGTCAATTTTGGAGGGTTATTGCTAGTGTAATCTTAATATGGTTGAAGGAGAAATTTGTCTAATTTCAAATCTACAAGGTTATTTCAGCTGATCGTACTAATCCTTAGTAAGACGCAAAACGTTTTGAAATTAACATACAAAATATATTTAATGGACCGTGCGGAGCATTCAATAATGATTCTCTTTGCATGACAGAAGGACGATGAAGAAAACGAGAATTGATACCATCCCTTGATACTATCCTTACGGTTTTTTCCCACAATACAACCCACGCCCGTTTTAGTTCTTTCAGATGTAGGGATGTGATGAATTTACCGTGATACAACGTTAAAATATCTCCAATTATAAAGATAACATGTAGGGATAAAAATAATGCGTGAGATACTAGGATACATGCTCGCCTAGGCCAGCATTTCTTACCGCCATTGAAACTAACTAGTTAGACATGTAGACGAAACGGTACCCTTTTAGACGGGAGGGAAACGGAGATAAAAATCATTATGACGGTCTGAACACGTGTTTGAATCTAGAAAGGCAAAAAGACGCCATTTGTAGTTTAAAGGAAAAAAAATTACGCCACTAGTTGACACAATGTAAGAAAATGGACAGAAAAGACCTTAGCTCTTGTTAGAAACAGTCGTATCTTAGACGTTTTACCGTACTTGGTTGTTTTGTTCGAATATAGCGGCAAATGCCATACCCAAAGGATCAAAACAAAGTTCAAAAACTAACCTTAAGAAAAGTAAGGTTTTCCTTAATAATAAAGCTAGTTGGATAGCCCATCTTAAGCTGACAAATAATATACTTTTATTTATACAGACGGACAGATAACAAGGAAGATATTGACAAAAGACCGTATTGTTCCTATCAGACTAGCGAACAGTATTGTTGTGCATACTTTCACTAAAGTCACAATTTTGCGTCCTTGAGACAAGTAAATGCAAAATTCAAACTGTAATAAACTAGCGGGGCAAAGTCGGAAGATAGTGGCTAAAAATAACTTAGGAAGCAGGTTTGTGTCGTTTTTACATGTAGTTAGCCCAAAACAAGAGGGTGAAAATTGGGGGCAGCGGGCCAAAATGTGGCCCGACGTACATTTGAAAAATTAAGATGTACTTTTGACTTTATTTTCAAAATTCAAATTGAAAAGCTTGGTCTTTCGATCTGATTGGCCAACGCATTTTTATATTAGCAAGATAGAGACGCTGTGTTAATTTTACCATGATACAACGTTAAAATATCTCCAAATTTAACGATGAAATGTAGGGATAAAAATAATGCGTAAGATACTAGGAGACATGCTCGCCCATGCCAGCCCTTCCTGCCATCATTTGTTTTTATCTACTTTAGACGTTTGCAGACGGAAACGTTTACCCTTTGTAGACAGGGCTTCTACAGGTCTTGCAGGGGGGAGGGAAATGAAACGGAGGACACCAAAAGGAAAAATATGACTGAACACGTGTTTGAAGATCGCAAGGCTAAAAGACGCAATTGGTGGTGAAAGAAAAAAAATTCACATCCCTAAGTTGACACAAAGTAAGGAAATGGACAAGAAAAGGACCTTAGCTCTTATTCGAGACAGTCATTTCTTGGGCGTTTTTCGATACTTGGTCTTTATTTGAATGCCGCGGCAAAACACATGAGAGAAGGTTCTCGAACAAATTTCAAAAACTAAACTTGAGAAAAAAAATATGTTTTTTCTTAATAATAGAGTTATGAAAATAAAACCTTGCTAGTTTGATAGCCCATCTTGAGCAGGGAAATAATATGCTTTCAATTATACAGACGGATAGATAATAAGGAAGATATTGACAAAAGACTGTATTGTTCATATCAGACGAGCAACTGCACTGTTAACCCATGTCACTAAAAGTTTTGAAAATCTTGGCCTTGAGCATGCAAACGTAAAATTCGAGCTGTAATTAAAGAGAGGGGAGGTGGTGGCGAATAGTAGCTAAAAATAACTTAGGAGACAGATTCGTGTAGGAAATGCATGTAGAACCAAGTGTGTGTTTATGAAAAAACAAGTAGAGACATACGGACTAACAGACCGTAATACATACTTGACTGAGATTTGACTGAAGTGACTTTTGGTTGTAATTTGAAAGTTAGGGGGGAAGTCGGCGATTGGTCAACGCATTTTATAGTAGCGGGATAGAGAGGTGAAATTTTGCCATTTGACATAAGTCTGTTCAGAGACGCAGTTTAAATTAACTGTGGTATTGATTCCAGAAGAATACAAATATATAGTGGGACGCCATCATACAGCCAGCAGCTCAGCTGAGTTTGCTAGCAAATTTAACTGTGTTCTCAATTCTGAATTCTGGTAAGAATGAACAATATTTATTTTGCATATTTTAATAATTCGAGTGATTGATACTGCCAAATCATAAAAATGATTACGACAAGTAAGTGTTCGCTCTAGATCCCCAGCCCAAGTTCAGGATCTAGAGACATACCTACAAAGAAAAAATATATAGTAACGCCTAAATGAAACTATGAAAAGGGATCTAGTGTTGAGATCAGTGGAACATATCACCTATCTTATTCAATAGCAGGAAGCTATTGAACATATCTCAGATGCAATGTAGTCTTGGGGAACTAGTACTATGTGAAACCAACTAGGTAAGATGTGCTGTGTGGTCAGAGAGATCTGACCCAGTCTATGTGGTGTTGTTGTGTGTAGTGTTGTGTGCAGAAGTGGTTCAGGAGGTAGAATTCTGACACATGACCCAATACTTTTGTTTCAGAATTGTGAGTTTCTGTTTGGCACCAAAGCGGTGTCAAATGCTGTAGTAATATATACAAGTGTGGACCAGTGCAGTCTACCATTGTGTCAGAACAGCCGTATATTATCCCCAGCACGGAGAGGAGGGGCCACCAGACTTTTGTACTAGATCGACGCAGGCGAGATAAGTGATATCTGGCCTGCTGGACGTTCACCAACTGATTTTCCAACTGATTTTCCAACAAATTACCCACTAACTTATCAACTAATATACCATCAAATGAGGACATACCATTGGGGAAATTAAAATATATATTCATCCCCTAAGTCGATGGACAATGTTTGGTAGTCATAGACTGGGAGTGATGACACCACCCCAACAGCATATCTAGTAATAAGTTCTCCTAGGACTATCTTAATATAATTATTATTAACCAGTCATTTGAAATAATTAGGTACACATTTTCCATTTTATTATGTCATATGATTATGCATTCCATTTATAACTCCATAATATTTCTTATGTTCTGACCAACTAACAATTGGTTCAGAACAAATAAATTTATCAAAAGATTTAACTTTTAAAACTAAAACAGCCTGAGTTAGTTCAGTGTGTTATAAAGTGTATTAATATTATTAGACTTCTTAAATATCTGTGTGAGTGTGTGTGTGTAATCTACCACAACACATTACATATCAGTACCCTAGACTTTTAATGTAGCCACATTCATTAGTAAAAAAGATATGTGTGAGGTCGTTAGTGGTAGTAAGAAGGGCCTTCTGTAATTCACATCTACATTTATCTCAGGAGCCTTCACAGCTGACCTCATACATCACACTAGGTAACATCAACCATACAATACCATCAAAATCCACTACAGATGCACATTTGTGCCATTCGATAGAAGTCTGTCCTATAACACAGTTCTTAACTGCTAGTGGTGTTTTCCAGGAAAATAATACATAAACTTCAGTGGGACGCCATACTCTAGCCAGCAGCTCAGCTGAGTTTTGCTAGTATTAAGTACTGTGTTCTCAATTTCGAATTGTGAAGTTTCTGTTTTGGCACTAAAGTGGTGCCAAATGCTTTTGTAAGAGTACACAAGCGGATGTCTGTGCCGCCTAACATTGGTGTCAGTGAAGCCTAACATTGGTGTCAGTGAAACCTAACTTTTTTACTCCAGCTACGGAGAGGAGTGGGCCACAAGACTCCTGTACCAGATCGTCACAGGCTAGATAAGTGAAAACCTGGCCTGCTGGAGATTCACAACTATTCCCCCATCAAATAAAGACATAACTCTTGAGAGATATAACATTTACTTCATTCCATAAGTCAATGGACAATGATTTTGGTAGTCACAGATTGGGCGTGATGACGCCACTCCAACGAAACATCCAGTGCTAGTTCTCCCAAGGACATTATAGATAATAGTAATATTAACCATTCTTATAATATACCTATGTACACAAATTACATTTTATTATGCCACATATATATGCATTTCATTAATAAATTCATATCATTACATATGTTCTGACCAAAATAAAACTTGGTTCAGAACTATTAAATTCAAAAGATTTAAAACTTAAACTATAACAACCAGAGTTAGTTCAGTGTATTGTAGAGTTTATTATTATTAGTATTATATTAGACTTATTGATTACATGTGTGTGTCTGTATATTATATTCACTACACATTACATTTCAGTACCCTAGACTTTTTAACGTAGCTAACATTCATTATAGTAAAACAAGTCTGTCTGAGGTCGTAAGTGGTAGCGGAAAGGCCTCCTGTAATTCACATAAACTTTTATCTCAGGAGCCTTCACAGCTGACCTCATACAGTACACTAGGTAACATAACAAACATACAATAACATCACAAAACCACTACAAGGGACACCACTATAGGGCAGCGTGTCGCCATAAGATCCATAAATCCTTGTCCCCTTTTCTTCGTTTCCGTTAAATTCAGGATTTCCGGAGATGTTGGCTATACATTCGACAGAAGAGAAGCTAGTGGATGTATGGTTTACTGCGACCATTAAAATTAAGATAAACAACGAGTATAGCAAACAAACACATTAACTTTATTTTAATAAGGTTTAGAAACAGAAGTTGGATAACAGGTTGGTTGTAAATTATACTCCTCTCCTTTCAAAAAAGTGTCAAGCCCACGTTAATGTAGAATACTGCCACGTTGTGAAATCAATCAAATGTATTTGGTAACACGAGAACAAGGGCCATGATCTGGCAGACATTTGAACTTCCGAATAAACATACAACTGATGAAATCAAACAGTATCAACTGGGAAGATCGGAGTACTTTGAAGTCATGTAGAAATTATTATACTGTTGAATCTCTTACAGCTTTATGTTTGTTTGTTCAGTCGTAATTATTATATTTAGTCGTTCTTCTTCTACTGTGAGGTTAAGAGGTTTAGAAGAGAGCGCGCCATACTATCCTATCGGCTGTCTTCCTCCTGACCTGGTTCAATTCTAGTCCTCGGTTCTTCATAGATTGTCTAATGTTGTCCTCCCAGCTGACTCCTGGAGGTCTGGATTCCTGGCTCTTAGCATCCCATACCTGCCGTGGCAACCGATCTTCTCCCATTCTGCAGACGTGGCCAAACCATCTTAGTTCGGACTGTTCTACTTGGGTCTGCAGGGGTTGGGTTTTTAGGCCTTGACGTATCGTCTGTTTGCGGACCATTTCTCTTCTTGTTACTTCAACCACCTTTCTTAGATACCTCATTTATGTGATTTGGATATGACTTTTGTGGGTCAAGACTTGGACACAGGTAGAGTATACAGCCATCTTCGTTTTCTTACCAACTTCACTTTTGCTGAAAAATCCTCGATTTATGTCCTGAAAACGTCTCCCAGCTGCTGCTCTTCGAGTAGTCATTTGTTCTTTGATACCTCCCTGCCAGCCTGTGACAGCACCGAGGTATGTAAAGTGGTTGGCCTGCTCCAGGACCTGTTCTCCCAGCTTAATCTGATGCTTGCTTTCCTTTCGTGATATCACCATGGTTTTTGTTTTAGAGCTGCTGATGACCATCCCTCTCTTCTCCAGCTCTTCCTTCCAGACTTTCTGTTGGATTATTATTATACCAGCAAGAATTAATTTTCAAGAGCAGAGGCAGAGGCCTTAAAAACTGCATCAGAAATTCTAATGACAGAAGAAAGCTCAGAGAGACCAGTAGCTATCTTCTCAGATGCGTTGTCAGTGATTACAACGCTGAAAAGTCAAAGAAATGCTGAACTGGATGACCTAAGAGTAACACTTCACAGACTATGTCAGCAATGCAAAAGTATCGTGATACAGTGGATCCCTTCTCACTGCAACATACCTGGAAATGAAGAGGCTGACAGATTGGCAAAGGAAGGGGGAAAGCTTCCTCAACTTGACACAAACATAACTTATGAGGAGGCCAAGAGTTTTATCAAGCGCAGATACAGGCACAAGTGGGAAGAAGAGCATCCAGGACTCACAACAAATGATCCGTATTACCAGCTCAGCAGAAGTGAACAAGTGGTAATCTTCAGACTTCGCATGGGTCATAACAGATTGAGATACCATCTATTCAACAAATTAAAGATAGGAACTGCTGATGAGTGTGACTGTGGCACCGATAAAATGACTGCCCAACATCTGCTTCAAAGGTGCCTAACATATGAGGAACAGGGAAGACGCATATGGCCATCAGCAGTACCATTCCTGGACAAAATCTACGGAGATATCAACAGCCTCAGGTTGACCACTGCTTTCTTTGAACTTATTCAAGTTGACATTTGAGGGTGAACGAAGAAGACGTAATATAATTTTTATCATCTTATTCATTACATTATTTTCTTCGGCATATTTATAATTTTCATCAGTGTTTTCATAATTTTCCTCAGCGTTTTCATAGCAAGTACGAAGGCCTGCAGATCACTGTCGCGAAGTCTGATTCACAACCCGTCATTTTTTACCCAAACTGTACGCCATACTTTATAAATACTATATGATAGCAGAACCAATGAAAACGCGTCTTCGTGCAGTGTTTACAACAACGATTAGGCATTCAGCATGGCGATCTCAAATCTGTGCAAACAAGTGGAGGATGGAATTTAAATACAACATTATGAGCAAAGTACAGCATGGCAGAGGATAAGCTTGCTCAAATCATTCGTATGCTTTTGCAATGGTGTTTTCTTTAGCAATTTGTTTTAGAGATTACGTTACGAGCCTCATGTACAATCTCATTTTAGTCACCTTGTATGACATGCCTTTAACAAACTGTTTCAGCTACTGCCGTTCCTTTGGACTTGCCAGCTACGTGGAGAGGGGGAACATGCTGAGTGGGCAACAGCTTGATCTCCATATAACTGTGCTTAAGCTCGCGCCCTGACTGGGAGGATGAAGCTGCTGATCGCACTAAGTGGCGATGCTCCCTCCATTGTCATCTCTTTAATATCTCGCTCTCTTGCTGTGCCATATTCGCTCTCTCTATCTCCCCCTCTCTGTCTCTCTCTCTCATTGTAAGAGTTATCAGACAGAAAGGATTCCAGTATGAGAATATTTATAAGCGTCCAGCTCACACATAACTGTAGAAAAGGTGATACGAATACATTTGTCTAGATAAGAAAGTCTACACTGAGCGTTACTCTAAGGCAGTCTGATCATCAGACAAAGTCCGGCCGTCAGACAAGTATTTTAGTCCCTTTATTTCCTTCATATTCAACATCAGGTGTTCTTAACATTTATTGTACAATTGATTGTCAGGTAGAAAGCCACGGACCCCTTTGATTGTCAGGTAGAAAGCCACGGACCCCTTTGATTGTCAGGTAGAAAGCCACGGACCCCTTTGATTGTCAGGTAGAAAGCCACGGACCCCTTTGATTGAATGTAGAATGCCCACGGTTACAGGTAGAAACCACGGACCCATTTTGATTGTCATGGGGGAAAAGCCACGGACCCCTTCGATTGTCCAGGTTAGAATTGTCGATTGTCAGGGGGAAAGCCACGGACCCCTTCGATTGTCAGGGGGAAAGCCACGGACACTTTCGATTGTCAGGGGGAAAGCCACGGACCCCTTTGATTGTCAGGTAGAAAGCCACGGACCCCTTTGATTGTCAGGTAGAAAGCCACGGACCCCTTTGATTGTCAGGTAGAAAGCCACGGACCCCTTTGATTGTCAGGGGGAAAGCCACGGACCCCTTCGATTGTCAGGTAGAAAGCCACGGACCCCTTTGATTGTCAGGTAGAAAGCCACGGACCCCTTTGATTGTCAGGGGGAAAGCCACGGACCCCTTCGATTGTCAGGGGGAAAGCCACTGACCCTATTGATTGACAGGGGGAAAGCCACGGTCCCCTTTGATTGTCAGGGGGAAAGCCAGGAACCCCTCAGATTGTCCGCTGAAACGTTGTATATATAAGCATTATTAAAATTGTTGCATACAAATAATACATTTTATTACAATAAAAAATGGTTAAGCTTATATATAGTCAGGTATCATGATGCTTATATATAGTCATACTGAAGTACAAAAACAATATATAAATAGAATATATTTATTTAAATACAAAAATCTATGATAACTCACAGAGTAAAATGTTCGTGAAAATTCCAGTTTTTAGGTTATGTGCATGGACACCCCTAGAATCCATTCATAAACCCACAAGGGGTCCATGGACGATAACTTAAGAAACCCTGCTCTGAAGGGAACAGGTCTAATTGGGTTATGACTCCCAGGTGTCAGCCTTGTATTGTTGTTATTCTCTTTCTTTCTTAAACTTGAGCACACATACAACTAGCCTGTGGTTCCAAACGCATTACATAAGTGTATTAGTAAAACAGTATAACCCCAATACAAATTAATATGTACAGGGATCCCTCGCTTAGCGCAGTTGATTCGACAATACCGTGCCATATTTACCTATCGTTATTGTCTACATTTATTATTGCAACATATATTTTTAAAATAAAACTTCTTCATTTGGCGAGGCGCACCCCGTTCCACCTAAACACAAGGTCCGTTGGTTATATTTGTGATGGACGAACTCGGCTGACCCTGAACTTTGTTGTAATTCTTGTAAAACGGGACTTCTTTCACGTGGATTCATTAGCTATGCAACTGTTTCACACAGAGGGCAAACTCGTTTGCTGATTGATATGCGGAAAGTTTACCTATCGTTCAGTCTGGTCATCGCATTGATTTAAGGAGAGATTAAATCACGCCCACTAACATCTCTTGAACAATCATAGGCAGTTATTTTAATTAACTTGGCCAGTGGGGGGCGTCGCCAGAATCAAACAGATACAGCGACCACGATCAAAGAGACAGACTGAGGGATTTCAGGGGAGACTATCGGCGTTATCAAAGACAGTAGTGGTCCCTGATACGAGACGCAGTTGCTTGCCGCTATTTTCGCGTCTCGGTGTCAATCGCAGAACCGAGCGAACGGGGAAAGCCGAAACGGGCAGCAGCAAACAGAGATACGAAGACCAGGGGGCGGTTTCTTCCCTTGATTTGGCGGTCAGATCCCCAAAAGTTCATGAGATCAAATAAGCTGTCAAGTTTATCATGTCCCACTCAACTTACATTCCATTTTAGATAAATAGACCATGAAGACTAGACACGTTATCACTCGCTGGCCAGACCTTTACAGAAGCACTAGCTTTATTGAAATCTTGTTATAGATTTTCCCCTGGATTTTATATATATTTGCAGTGATTTCTATTCTGTGCAAAGCGAGTGATCGTAACCTGCGGTCCCAGCTAAATAAAGAAAGAAATAAAGAAATCATCCTATAAACTTCCAGTCATATTGAAGAAACATTTCTTTTAAATATAATCTTGTGGCGGTCCTTTTGCGACCTAGCTGTCAGAATTAAATGAAATAAAGCCCACCCAAGAACATTTTAAAGAACAATCATCAAATTACCCTTACAAACCTGTAAGATAAACTGGAAGGTAATCATCGCCAGTAGCGATATTATATTTACTGTTTACTGTGAGAGAGTACATATTTTCCTGACTGTGACTGAGCCTAGTTTTTCCTCAATTGGATTTAATAAAACTATCATCACGCATTGAAGGAATTTTACCATAGCGGAGGATTAAAAGAGACCACTTCATTTTCACCCCTGTGTCGAACTGTGTCAGTGCCATCCCATAGACTCGTTTCTTTATAATAAATTACAAGAACTCTTAGAACTTCAAGTCCGGCGATAAGCGGGAATATTTACTCTCAGTAAAAACTCGCAATATCTGGGGCGGGGCATAGAAGTGCTAGACAGTTACACGTGTCAAGAGTTTAATCAGTGTGTTTATCATTCTATGGAGTGACTGATGCTGCAACTCGGTAAGTGTGTGGTGTATATGAGTGTGGATCCGCACAGAGTGTATGAATGACAGGAAATTAATTCTTTTGTGTAACCATTTTGTTAACTTGCTTACCTGGTAATATATATCTTTTCTGTATACCCTACATTGTTCCTTTAAGTGGGATAGTTGATAATTTGTTAACTATGTTTAAAACCCCCTCCTTTTCATTTGCTTAGTAAAGGGAAGAACAATTGGGAAGAACAGGTTTTTTTTTATCACCTATACCTAACTTTGTAACACCTCTTTCAGAGCAATTAACTTCACTGTTAGGTTAACGTACCCGTGTTCCTGATATTATCTATCTCTGGACTGGGTTTATCTTTGTCTAATAAGCGGGAAGGGCTTAGTCGATACCAATCTTCTTCACCCCTCCCAAACTTGTTATTTGCATTTGTGTACTTATGATAATTTATGTAATACCTGATATTTGTTAGTAATTGATGTTTAAAGTGAATAAAATCACATAAACTCATTTAGTTCTGTGTGTTGGATATACCAAAAGCCCAACTTTTCCCTTATTCGTTTAATATAGTTTGTATCTACGTCGTATGTGTGTTTGAAAACACCAAATCAGTGTGCGCGCAGATGCGGGTCTGGAAAACTGGCAAATAATTGTTTGACTGCCTATATTTTTAAAAATATACCTGTCACAAAAAGTAGGGGATATTTTAAGATGGTATGTATTATTTTACAAAAGAGTGGATTTCGTATTTTAATGGTTGTATGGACATATCGAGCACGCTCTTCTCCACTCTCACGTGCAATATCATGTTGACCTGGTGACTCGTGATGAGTAAGCCAATCCCAAGAACAGAGGTGGGGCCCATCCGTAAAGTTCACACATTATTCTTTTTCACAAAAATGCGTGTATCTCGGGTTTGATGAACACTACTCACCATGGACAGGTATAAAAAGACTCTGCAACAGATACAATTTCTTTTCTTCGTCATGGAACGTTTGACAGAACAGCAGAGATGGATAGGCATAGGCATGTTGCAAACCGGAAGTCGGCAAGTGGATGTTGCTCGGAACCTCAATGTTTCACAGTCAGTTGTCAGCAGACTGTGGAACAGGTATCAACATTTCCGCACAGTGGCTGATCTGCCTCGGACTGGCCGCCCAAGAGTCACTACACGCCGCCAAGATCAACTTCTTGTTACTCAGGCCCTCAGAACTCGGACTCTAAATGCTAAACTTCAGCAACACCTTCAACAGACCACTGGGATCCGGGTCTCAACTCAGACAGTACGAAACCGTTTGCACCAAGTGCAACTGGCCTCACGCAGACCGTTTGTAGCTTTGCCCATGTCACCACAACACAGGCGAGCAAGAATGGATTGGTGCCAACGTCATCATTGGTGGACCAATCAACAGTGGGCATCAGTGATGTTTTCTGATGAGTCCCGTTTCGTTTTGGATTTTCATGATCGTCGAATACGTGTCTGGCGACGGCGAGGTGAGCGTTACCAGCCTCCTGCAACTGTTGCACACAACCGTTATGGAGGTGGCAGTGTAATGGTGTGGGCAGGCATCTTTGATCAACGGCACGGACCAGATTTCATCTTCCAGGATAACAATGCACGTCCTCACCGTGCTCGCGTCGTCTAAGATCACCTTCAGATGCAGCATATCCGAATGTTACCGTGGCCGCCGATGTCCCCCGACCTGTCTCCTATTGAGCATTTGTGGGACCTCCTGAATAGACGCGTCCAACAACGTCCAGCCGCTCCACAGACTCTTCAGCAGTTAGCCCAGGCCCTTCAGCAGGAGTGGCAGAGTATTCCTCAAGACAACATCAGAAGGCTTATTTGCAGTATGAGATGTCGTTGCAATGCATGTTTAGCGGGAAACGGGGGCCCTACACGTTTTTAGAAATATTGGAATATTTTTGTGAAAATGAAGTACCTACCCCGCCTTGGTTGCCAGTGCGACTAAAATCATGTGAGTAAAGCCATAACACTTCCTATACCGCAAATGTCTTGTAATGATGCTCAAGTTCACTTGTACGAAGTAATAAATGAACTAATTTGAAATATATTGTCTTCGGATAACTTTTAAATTCAATATCCCCTACTTTTTGTGACAGGTATAATATTTGCCTCGTTTTGGAGAGGCGCGCACCGTTCAGCCTTGACACAGGGTCCGTTGGATATATTAGGGCGCATGTCCAAGTAAAAAAAAAACCGTGCAGTCTTTTTAGTGAAATGTCTGATGTGCCTATATTGACCTGTTATTGGTTTTAATATATAATTCTTCTACATTTAGAATCCGTGTTGTACAATTTTCCCATCAGATCTACAGAACCTAAAGAGTGACTTTGTCAAATTTCAAGAAGAAATTTGAGTACAAACGAACAGAGTTTACCATTTATAAAGTAGACAGATAAAGGAGCTCTGACCTTCCATTAATGAAAGTAGAACTGCATGAAAAACTGTTTTTGTCATGTTCAGTAGTTTCCTTGATTTTTAACATGAAGTTGTTTCCCTTGATTCAGCCTTTGTACATATATGAAAAACAATGAAAATACTCGTACTTCAATACTTTTTGTTCGTCAAAACCAAAGAAATCTGGCCAACAATAACTTCACGGCGTTACACAAGAGAAACGCCTAGCTATGCAAGCGAATCACACTGGCTTGTCGCACGGAAGGTCCAGGGTTCGAATCCTGGGTAAGCCACTCATGTCTGTTGTTTTTCTGTTGTCTATGTTCTACTTCTTTATTTCCTACGAGTGATTGATAACATACCTTTATTTTTGTCTCATATTAATTTACTGTTTACAGGCCTCGGGTTTCCCTTCCTTATGTGTTATAAATGTTTATACAATACCAAACCTACCCTCTGTCCTGTTCTTACTGTTGTAAGTCTACTATCATTTACTGGACACAGGGTCTTTGTCTTGTCTGGACTGGCCTATACTGTATAACAGAGGAACAACAGAAGTGATTGCGTCATTAATAGGCTGAACTGCCCATGATAAACTTCCGGTGTTATGTCTTGCGGTTCGCATTAATGACCTGTCATCGAAGCATCATTTTTGGTGATGAGTAGATGACAGGGAGGATAGTGTGATTCGCTTCCTAGCTAGGCGGGGTTGTCGCACGGAAGGTCCAGGGTTCGAATCCTGGGTAAGCCACTCATGTCTGTTGTTTTTCTGTGGTCTAGTGTTCTACTTATTTATTTCCTACGAGTGCCTGATAACATACCTTTATGTTTGTCTCATATTAATTTACACAGGAGAACCTAAAGAGTAAGTCTGCCAAAATTCATTAAGTAATAATAAGGCATAGTAGAAGTGAATAGTAGAATATTTTGTTGGTGTTGAAAAAAAGATTTTCTGATTCCAGATGTAGAAGAAACACTGCTTGGTTAATGGGGGCAGTAGATTTTCGAGGAGACATTTTATAAAAGCGAATTGAACATGATTTGCTTTTCCACTTTCTTTTTCTCTTTGAAAAGCAACCTTGTAGCAATTAAGATCGTTTTCTTTGTTACGGATTACCTTGAAACTGCATTCAGTTTTGGATTCACGCTTCATTATGTTGGCAATGGCAATGTTCGTTTTTCCGATCCCACCTCCTTGAATGCGCGTTATGAGCACGTTAATTTTATTTTCCTGTATCCCATTGAGTTAAGCGCTTAGCGTAAGATCGAATTTTAAAGCGTGTAACAGCTATATATTGGCATTAATAAACAAAAAACAACAATTTAAATAGAAAAATCGCTAATCGAACAGCGTAACACCAGGGGATTGATGTATTAGTATTAACCATATTAAAAATATACATAATATGCAATAGATATATAATAATATATATTGGTAATGAGCATATAATTGTTGGCTCCATGTTGTTCCTGGCAGGCCGGCCTTAGGCCGATTTTTACCGATTAGGCCCAATTGGGCCCCGTGCCTACGTGTGTGTGTGTGGGGGGGGGGGGGGGGTGTGTGAATGGGGCGGGGGGAGGCGTACTCCAGGTGCCATCTCCAGCTTTGAGAAAATAAGTAACGCCATACAGAAGGTGCTGGACTAGAAGATTCTATTAAAGATCACAAAATTATACTTCAGACCACCAGGTCTTTTATATTTAGACATGTGTCCTAATATAACCGACGGACTTTTTGTCTAAGTTAAACCTCGTCAAAACGAGGCAAAAATTTATATATTAAATATATAAAAAATATTCAAGATCATTCACCGAGACAAAATTGATGAATATTACATCATTACTTCTTAATCTCCACTTACTTTTGTAAGTATTCTCACGGTCGAAATAGATAGATAGATAGATAGATAGATAGATAGATAGATAGATAGATAGATAGATAGATAGATAGATAGATAGATAGATAGATAGATAGATAGATAGATAGATAGATAGATAGATAGATAGATAGATAGATAGATAGATAGATAGATAGATAGATAGATAGAGGGAGAGAGAGAGAAAACAGACAGACAGACAGAAAGATACAGATAGAGACAGAAAGACAGACAGAGAAAGAGAGACAGACAGACTGACAGATAGGCAGGCAGCAGAGACAATCAGACAGACAGAGAGAGAGAGAGAGAGAGAGAGAGAGAGAGAGAGAGAGAGAGGTGGGGGAGGGAGATATTATAGTTTGTCAATCCAGGAAAATGAACTTGTTAAAAGTATGTTGTTACGTGCAGTTTTCATAACCGATAATGTAGTCGGTCTGTATACTTGTTATGTTTGAAAATATTTTGAATAAGATTTTGGGGTCTAATGTATTTTTCGTTAGAACCCTAATCTAAGGGCGAATACTCATTTTTTGCTTTGAGGGAAAGTAAATATGTAGTTTCTCCTCTTAAAAGGTTATACCAGCTGACTGCTTAGGTCAGAGGTGATGCGAACAGCGCATGCCCGAACGAGAGGTTTTTTTTGAAGAAGATTTCCGGTGCGGGAGGCCGTTTTGTTGAACTGGGTCCGTCAGACGAAATGTCTGGTTACGTCTCTGCATTGCCTATGGGGATGGAAACTCTTCCACTGTTATTTAAAGTCCCCTGTGTTATTTCTGTTCGTAAGGGAGACGACAGTTGCTTCTAAGTTGTGTTGGGAATTCGAAGCAAGGTAAAAAAACGAAACTTTCACACTTCCTTTGTAAGGATCATATTTTGAGTCAACCGGTGACGAGAGCTCACGAATGGTTGGAAGGCAGAGTATTCTACTTGTTATGCTCGTTGGAGCCACCTAGGACCGTTTGGTTTAGATTTACACACAGAGACCCAGGAGAATAGATGTTATTCTAAAACCCGCATGATTAGCGGTATATTTTGAACTTAGACACTTATGTCTACACATGAGGATATTACAGTGTTTACTGTTTTATAGAGGCCTAATATATAACTATCTGGAGTGGAAGACCAGATGAGTTACCAGTTATTGCTATTATAACTTTGAAAATGAAAACTCGCCTGAGGTACGAGGGAGTTATATAAGACTATGTTCGAAAGGACAGGCTATCTTCGATACGTCCGATTAGAGGGATGGACTATGCTATTTTCGTCGCCCGCCATGTTTGGGGTCGACTTAAGAAGAGTTATTTAAGAATGAGTCAGAATGAAACTGTTGGATATTTACACAGTTATTTACCCGGTCTGTAATGTGGGGTTTTCTGCTAGTTGTGGAATGAGAGATAAACTGGAGTCAGCAACACTTTGATAATCATATATTTACTGGAACTTATGTACATGCAATTGTAGTGAACTGTCTTCGTATCCGCCATGTTCCTGTGTCATGCTTACATGGATTTGTCTACGTCTTGTTGCTGTGACTATAATAAATGGTGAGAAAAAACGTATACAGCTGTTCACCTACATTTTTGACTCCATACCTGTAACACGTACAACATATGTTTCCATCAACCCTACATCTACACCTTTTAATGTGATGAGTGCCACACACACACTTGTATGCTACATGTTGTGATACAAGTCTGCACTGCTACACAGATGTCCACCTTGACGAACTTTCACGTCACGCATTCGCTTCATATTACAGCACGATCAACCTATGCTGTATCAAAACTTTCATTCGGTATCAGCTTTCATACGGTATCATATGTTAAGTTAGGAGATTTAGTTGGTCATATTCTGGTCAAGGAAATGGAAGCACTGAATCAGATTATTCCTTCTTCATATCTTGTACATCATGTGAAAATCTTTAAATTCCCTGCAATGAATGTGAGAGCTGGATTCTTCAATGTTTCTATTTTTGTTCTACACAATATTTTACAGTGGCGTTACGGGGAATAATCTTATTCGAATTAAAATTAAGAACATCTTAACGAAAGTCAAACAGGCTTGAAGAGAAACGTCGGCACCATCTTTTCTCATTCTACACACGTCTGCATGAACATCTTTGGCGGGGCTCATGTTATCTCTCTCATATTAATCATGGAGTGTTTTAAAAAAAAAGGAAAAAAAAGTTAAAGGTAGTCCCATATCAGATACTGCCGTAGGAAAGTGAACTGTTAGAGACTTCACTACAGAAGGTCGTGCATAGCGAGTTGGTGTGATCAGTTCCCGTCCTCGCTGTCTTTTCCTTCCCTAACTCAAGAGCAAAGTCACGTACCCATTTACAGCTGGGTAGACTGGAGCGTGTTGCCACCGTGAATCAAACCCGGCACCCATGGCACGAGAGACTAGCGCTCTAACCACTCTGTCAATCTGACGCTCCATGGAATGTTATGAAGCAAATGACTTAAAATTCGACACAATTTTTAATCAGTTTGCGGTACAAAAAGCAAGAAATGCTTTTTTAATTATAATATTCACAGCAACATTCAATACAGCAATAGACGGTAGACAGCATTACAATGATGAGTCAGATGCATGTTATATTTCATAGTGCTGTAAATGTAGTCAGATGAACAACTCCATCCTTTCTATAACAGCCAGGAGATAACCAGATGTATGAGATCAGTTCACTCTCCTTAGTTTGACTTCAGCAAGACAGACACGTCTACCGAAGTATAAATAATGTCCTCAAGAATATCCTCTAGATAATAAAGGTTTTCTAAACCTAGTTCATTTAACAAAGTAGCAAGTAATGGTCCTTGGAACCTGCATCAACCGATGCAGTACAATGCAGCGACATGTGAGCTGGGAAAGAACATCTCGTGACGACGACTTTCGGAGACAGGCTATGAATCGAAATCGCTCACGACCCAAAATCGATAGAGTTAATGAAAAGTCAATTTACCTTGCTTTCATGAAATACACAGAAATATCACGCCTCCCGACATGTGGGAAAACACTAGAGGTATTATCTCGACTAAACGAAATATCCATAAGAGGACTACACATCCCTGACAGAACAAAAAAAAAGCGGAGATCCCCTCTTCAACGAGGCATCTCTTTCGCCATTCCAAATCGCTCACTCCCACTAGTGGTGGGCGGAAAACCGATCGACCAAACAACAAGACAAGTCATGCGCAGTCCAGCGCAAAAATGACCACAGCTCAAAAGTTAACTGCATTCGATACTAACGCGAGAAGACAAATGCTTACCGAGAAAAGTGACTATAGATTTCAAGCAGTTGTTGCCCTTGCGTTATAAAACAGATATTGAAATAAAACGATGTTGCGAGAATTTATCACGCAACATATCACCACCTCCTCCCGATAAAAAAAAAATGTGGAACATATTTTTTTTTCAATATCAAAGAGCAAGCGATAAGCGGCTCAAAACGCACGAATTATGCGCTGATAATTAATTAAATTGCCAAACAATAGGCTAATTATAGAGTGTCTGGTGAGGATATACCTCAACAGAAAAATAAATATGTCTCAAAAAATATTCACATCGGGGAGGTGTCACCAACACACATCACGTTAGCATGTAAACACAATATACGTATGCAAGTTACTATAATCATCATTAAACAGCATACTCTAATATTGTCTTTAAAAAATGGATGTACAAATCTGATAGGAAAATTTAAATAGTACATTCTTTGACATGTAATGACATAAGTACATAGCAAAGTTAAACTACATGACGATCCAGGACATATGCTCTGGTATTCCGAGGGTAAGTACACAATCTAGAACTCGTAAGGTAAGTCCTCAGCTCAGCAATGACATTCTGAGAAAGTACAAGCAATATAATGCTAATTAATAACTAATATGCTTCATAAGGTACAATACATTATTAATAATTGTGGCTGTTTAGTAAACTAACGGCCCTTATATTAACTACTCAGTCCTCCTCTATCATTTTAACAAAACGAACAGAAGAAGATGACAACAAAGCACGATAGTGTGTACATATAGAGTAAGTACAGATGTGCTAATCTATTGTAGAAATATAGGTGTGTTATGACTCTGTAATATATAGAAATATAGGACAGAAGTATTAGTTGGAGTCATGTGGGCATCTAGACAAAATGTCAGCCATCACATTATCCGCACCACGGATAGCTCGTACCGTGAAGTGAAAAGGTTGAAGAGCTATAGCATATCGAGTGGATCTCGAACTCTTCAAATTCTTAGTCTGAATAGCTGTAAGAGCTTTCTGATCAGTCTCTAGAATGAAATGTGCGCCCAGGAGGAATCTTTGTAGCTTTAGAATTGACCAAACCATCGCTAACAACTCACGGTCTAAAACCGAGTAGTTCCTCTCTGCCGCATTTAGTTTTCTAGAAATGTACATAACAGGATGCAGAGTATTTGCATATTCTTGCATCAGTGCTGCTCCAATCCCAGTGGATGAAGCATCACTCCGAAGAACAAAAGTCCTATCAAGAGTAGGTAATCTTAAGATGGGAGGAGAAGAAAATATATTCTTGATTTGGTCTAGTGAAGATTGGCATTCTTCAGACCAACGGACCAGATTAGGCGAACCTTTCTTCAACAATGTTGAGAGAGGTGCCATGATCGAAGATAAATTTGGAATAAATCTCCCATAAAATTGAATTAAACCTAAGAGACTCCTAACTTGTTTCTTCGTTTTAGGAACAGAGATGTTCAGTATTTTGGAAGTATTGTGGTCTTCTGTCTTCAAGAGACCATGACCAACACGATGACCCAGGAAAGAGATTTCACCAAAACCAACAAAAGCTTTAGAAGGTTTTGCTGTCAAATTATTCTCACGTAGAGTGGACAGTAAGTCATATAACCCTAAATAGTGATCTTCCCAGGTATCACTGAAGAGACAGATGTCATCTAAGTATGCGATGACATCCGAACGATGTGACAGAATTCGACGCATCATGCGAACGAAAGTGGCAGGGGCGTTCATGAGACCAAAAGGCATAACATTCCATTGAAATAGACCCCTAGGTGTAGAAAAAGCAGTAAGAGGTTTGGCATGCTCTGCTAAAGGCACTTGCCAATAACCTTTAGACAAGTCAAGTTTAGTGAAGAATCTAGAATTAGAAAGTCTAATCAGTAGATCTTCTAACAAAGGCATCGGTTCAGCGTCGAACTTTGTGACCTGATTCAATTTGCGATAATCAACGCAAATTCGTATGTTCTTATCCTTCTTCCGGACAATAACCATGGAAGAAGAATATGGTGAAGTCGATGGTTCAATTATATTTAATTGAATCATTTCATCCAATTCCTTTTCCACTTGCGACTGAAAGTGTATAGGAATAGGATACGGCCTAACCCTAATTGGATTATTGTCGGTAAGAATTATGTCATGTTCTATGACATCTGTGTGTCCAGGAATGTCAGTGAGAACATCCTGAAATGTTTGTAACATCGACGAGACTTGTCGATGTTCGTCACCAGAAAGATTAGGAGAAACAGAAACGTTTTTCCAAGATTCCGTAGAATGTAATGGAACCACTGGAAGGGGAAGGTTGACATCAGAGAAGGTAGCTTCCTCATCCTGAATGACAGACAGGGATGAATAATGACCGTGAGGTGCAGGAGCATCATCCGTTGCCTGGAAAATAGGCAGCAAATAGTCCGGACGTTCGTGAAATTCCGAAAGCATGTTTATGTGGAAAGTTTTATGCTTTCCATCAATATCGACCACATAGTCAACATCGGAAATCCGAGAGACTATTGCATACGGACCTTTCCATGCAATAAGAAGTCTATTTTCCCTACTGGGGAGTAGGACGAATGCTTTGTCACCTGGACAAAGTTGTCGTAGACATCTATTCTTGTTAGCAAACTGCCTTGCCTTCTCTTTAGCAATTTCTGATGAAGCAGTTGCTAGCTTACATGCCTCAATGATCTTTTGTCTAAGAGCAATGACATACTCATATGAGGATTGAGTTTCATCGCTAATATCATCGGCAGTGATGAGATCGTGTAATAAAGACATAGGGCCGCGTGGACGCGCGCCAAAGACAAGTTCGAAGGGAGAAAATCCTGTGTGTTCATTAGGGACTTCTCTATAGGCAAAGAGAGCCGCGGGTAAAACCCTGTCCCAATCTTGAGGATGATCTTCAGTTATCTTACCAAGCAAAGTCTTGAGCGTTCTATTCAGACGCTCAACTAACCCATTAGACATAGGATGGTAGATACTACTGAGAGATCGTTCAATATGTAAGGTAGACATTACCTGTGACATAGTGTCAGATATGAGTTGAGTGCCATGGTCTGACAATATTTCTCTGGGGAACCCCAAGCGAGAAAATATCAACCAAAGAGCATCTGCGATATCTGTAGTAGATATGCTCTTAAGAGGAATAGCCTCTGGCCAACGTGTGCACATATCGACACATGTAAGGATAAACTGATGTCCTCTGGCCGACTTGACCTTAAAAGGGCCAATAATATCTATGGCCATTTTCTGAAACGGCCGAATAGGAATGTCAGCAGCCTGGATAGGCGCAGCATGTCGTGGTCCTCTAGATTTGACCTCCTGACATACCTTGCATGATCGGCAGTAAATACGAATGTCCTTATTGACAAAAGGCCAAAAGAAAGCCGCAAGGACTCTCGACTTCGTACGGGCAAAACCCATATGTCCAGCACATTGCGAGTCATGAGCATGTTGTAATATTTGGACTCTCATGCTCTTGGGAACAAGAATTTGCGAATGTGCCGACGTAGTCGAATCTTGTACCATACGTACAAGTACGCCGTTTCTCATTGCAATCCAAGATTTTCTATTTGTATCCTGATTCGGATCACCTTTCTTCGCAAGAACGAAGAATTTTTTTAAAGAAGGATCTTCTTCTTGCAATTTTATGAAAGAGTCACGAGTAATTACTAAGTGACTATCTTGGCTATCAACTTCATTATCACTATTCAGTGAAGTTTCGGGTGTTTGTAGAGCTTGTGCTCTTGTAACTACTGCATTTGTAGCTTGCATGTTATTATCTTCCCAAGCAGCAATCTGCTGTGGGGTACACTCCCTAACTCCGTGAATACGACCAATAATAAGGTCCGCAATAGGATTAGGTAAGAGACAAGCATGCACATCTCCAGTAAAGAAAGGAGTGGCAATGCGAATTACAGCAGTAGGATATTTTTCTAGAGTGCCGCCAAATGTGACACATTTAATAACCCTTCCTGTAGCACAAGATGGATCTACAAGCGATTGTCTAACACCAATAGTGGTGCATCCGGAATCGAAAAGTAGTGAGACCGGAGTATCATTAACAAGACCCTTATGTAGAATTAAAGAACCCCTCCCGTCATGCGCAACAGCAGCAGGAAGAGCGGGAAGTGGGTGACCACAACTCAAAGTAGTTATGGTACCCGGTTCGAATAAAGTACTGCATTGGGGGCATTTGTTTGCTCTCTCAAAGTCAAAAGCAGAACTAGTGACAGCGTCAAAGTTTTTATTATCAACAACATGATTACAGGCTCCCTCAGTTTCCTGTTGTACAGCATTAGCCTGCTGATATCTCTTTTTTTTTTGTGTTGAGATCTACCCCGACTATTATTACCTCTGAAGTTATCAGAGTTATTATTATCTCTGCAGTTATTATTGTCTCTATTGTAATTGTTATACTGGTTCGAATTCCAGTTTCCACGATTACTATCATGTTCACATTGATGCGAACATCTATTTGTTTGGTTCTGAGGTCTTCGGCAGGAATAACCTCTATTACCATATCCTCTTTTGAAATGCTTATAATTATTAGGGTGATAGTAACGACCACTATCAGGTTGTCTCCAATTCTTCGAAGAAGAATCACCATGAAATTGGTTTCCATGATTTTGACAGAAATTACCGCTGCCCTTTCTATCAAAATTTTGTTGGGATCTACGAGCAAAGTTTTGACCATACGGAGCTGCCGAAGCAACTGGTAAACCTTCTTTCACCTTAGAGTTACCCATGGTTATGTGTGGGTGCGCAGTTACGTATTGGCAACAGAAATCTTCCATTTCTTTTATTGTTTTAGGTTTACGTTCATGAAGGAAAGCAAGGAAAGACTCATTGACAGACGACATGACTTTGTCTCTAAGTATTAAGTCCATAAGTCCTTCATAAGTTTTTTCCGTCTTAGATAGTTCAACCCATCGTGAGAAAGTAATGCGTATTCTTGCAATAAACTCGGAGAATTCAACTCCATTTTCAGGTAACATGTTTTTAAATTGTAGACGATAGCCGTCTTCGTTAAGCTGATATTTCTTTAACAAAGCGGCCCTGACAACCTCATAATTGCTCTTGTCAGGTTCATCCACCATATTTAATATACTTAGAGCTTTACCTGTCAGTATCCCTGATAACTGATAAACATATTTTGCTTTGTCTATGTTATGAGCTGTACATGCTTGTTCAAATCTGTCCAGATAGAACATTATGTCATCACTGGAAGGACTAAAAGTTGGTAACTTAATCTTAAAAGTATCATTATTAGTCTTCCCAGAAGATGAACCCTTGTTTGAATCATTACCATTACTCATGCTCGTCAATTTCAATTTCTCCAACTCTAAAGCTAAGAGTTTTTCTTCATGTTCCATTTTTGCTTTCCTCTCATCAGACTCTCTTTGTAACTTCCTTTCTTCAGCTTGAGCCTGCATTTGAAGTCTTTCATTTTCAGCTTCTTTTTCAAGTCTTTTATTTTCAGCTTCTTTTTCAAGTCTTTTATTTTCAGCTTCTTTTTCAAGTCTTTTATTCTCAGCTTCTTTTTCAAGTCTTTTATTCTCAGCCTCTAGCTGTAGCTTTCTTTCCTCAGCTTCTGATTCCCTTTTTTGTTTTTCCATTTCCATTTGGAATCTCTTTTCATCCACCTGCATCTGCAGTTTCTTTTGTTCAGCTTCCATATGCAGTTTCTTTTGTTCAGCTTCCATTGCTTTATCATATCGAGCAGTTGCAAATTCTTCTAACTTATCACCAGTCTTGCCAAGCAATTTACCCTGCTCAATAAAGTGCTCAAATGTAGACATGTTGTCTAACATATGAGTCCAAAACCTGAAATAATTAACTAATTTATTTCAAACCTAAGTGTAACAAGTCTTAATTAAGCACTTGTATATTCACATTACATTATATTATCCCAGTCTCTGTGGGAAACAAGTCTCCAGTCAAAGAACTTGTATATGAAATATCAGCACTCAATTCTTGATCATAAGTGCACTTCTCATTCAATAGTGCACGACACTATTCATCATTCATTTATCATCAGTGTAGTAGTAACAGTGCATTAGCATAGCCCATTAACTAATTACTATAACTGTAAACAATGACTATGTAAACACATGCAGAATGTAAACATTGAAAATGTAAACAATACAAACAATGTAAACAATAACAATGTAAACAATAACAAAGATCAGCAACAATACAAAAACTTTCGCAGAAATCAACTAAAAATAAAGCAGAAATTAATGAAATATCACAAAAAATGTGACGATATCTGCGATAGAATTAAACAAAATACATGACACCACAGTGTATAAACAAAAATGTTGTATGAAACTAAATTATAGACAAGAGTAGGCTAACAAATACAAACAAATCACAACAAAAACTAAAGAATGTGAAATAATAACGAAAACAATATTAAAACATGTCATCACAGCTAACATAAATAGCAACAGAAGTCGCTTAGCAAATTCCAGTATCGGAAATTTGCAAACCCTACAGAAAACGCTCACAATAGACGACCTCTATGACGTGGCATAATCTAACGGAGACACCACCCAACCGAGAACCCGCTGAAATATAAACATATAAATATACAAATAACATATAGACATATAACATATAGAATGAGATGATACACAGAAGACTCAGCAGAAGTATAAGGGCACAGTTTACATACAAACAGGCCACTTAACTTAAAGGCTTCCAATCGTAGAACAGCAGAAAAAACGGATGTCAATCAACGTCCTAAAGAGCGAAGCTCCAACGATGATGGCACATCTGAACTGCTTCCACTGCTAACACGATGGTACAAGAGCTTCTGAAATACTGTGTGTTGAGTTGTTTCGGCACTTGACCTTCTAATCCAAAAGTAAGTTGATGGAAATCGGTACTTGGCCTTCTTCAGAAAACAACCCGTTTCAACCGGCACTTGACCTTCTCAAAAAACGACAGCACTGGAACCTTGACAGCAGCAACTTGCTTGACTTGCGTAAAAGATAACAGCAGTCCGAGTTATCCGGCAACATGTAACAACGCCGGGTACTGTCAAATTCTTGTTTCCGTCAAAAAGTTGAAATTTTGACTTTTACCGGGCAACGCCGAGTACTTTGAAAATTTTGAAGATGTTGACTGTATTGAAGAATGTTAATTTCTTGAAGGATGCTGATGAATTCTTGTTGAAAATGAAGTGGGTAAGGGACCCCGTGTTTGCTAGTACCAGAATCAAACCAGCTTATGGCCACCAAATGATGCGTGATGCCATATGATGATGGATGGCATCCGCATGTCTGGTTTTGTGTAGTGTGTAGATGTGTTCAGTCAAAACAATGTTCATGCAACAATAACAGGGCAATCCACATAGGACGTCAGTAAACTCACGACGTATAAAGTCAATGAGTCTTGAAACAGCCGTTGACGTTTTTCTTCATTATTTATTGTGGACGCCACAGTGACAAAATGGTTACGCAAATGTGTAGGCACATCAAACAGTCATTATCACAGCAACATTCAATACAGCAATAAACGGTAGACAGCATTACAATGATGAGTCAGATGCATGTTATATTTCAAAGTGCTGTAAATGTAGTCAGATGAACAACTCCATCCTTTTCTATAACAGCCAGGAGATAACCAGATGTATGAGATCAGTTCACTCTCCTTAGTTTGACTTCAGCAAGACAGACACGTCTACCGAAGTATAAATAATGTCCTCAAGAATATCCTCTAGATAATAAAGGTTTTCTAAACCTAGTTCATTTAACAAAGTAGCAAGTAATGGTCCTTGGAACCTGCATCAACCGATGCAGTACAATGCAGCGACATGTGAGCTGGGAAAGAACATCTCGTGACGACGACTTTCGGAGACAGGCTATGAATCGAAATCGCTCACGACCCAAAATCGATAGAGTTAATGAAAAAGTCAATTTACCTTGCTTTCATGAAATACACAGAAATATCACGCCTCCCGACATGTGGGAAAACACTAGAGGTATTATCTCGACTAAACGAAATATCCATTAAGAGGACTACACATCCCTGACAGAACAAAAAAAAGCGGAGATCCCCTCTTCAACGAGGCATCTCTTTCGCCATTCCAAATCGCTCACTCCCCACTAGTGGTGGGCGGAAACCGATCGACCAAACAACAAGACAAGTCATGCGCAGTCCAGCGCAAAAATGACCACAGCTCAAAAGTTAACTGCATTCGATACTAACGCGAGAAGACAAATGCTTACCGAGAAAAGTGACTATAGATTTCAAGCAGTTGTTGCCCTTGCGTTATAAAACAGATATTGAAATAAAACGATGTTGCGAGAATTTATCACGCAACACTGTATAATCCAGGAACAGAGTGTGAAATGTAAATATAAGTGTTTACAAGTTTACATATTTGGAATCTTTATTCATTTTCCTATGAATCCATGCTGGTCATTAATTTGTTCATTTCATTGTTATGAAATTCGTTGCATTCTGTGCAGGCAAGGGAGAAAACCAAAAATGCAACCAATAAAAAAATTCATTCACACTATCCTCAGTATCTGGTATGTCCACCATGTGCTTGCAAACAAGCTTGGCAGCGGCTCCGCATGGAACGCACAAGTCTCTGAAGGAAATTCTGGGGAATCAAGTCCCATTCACGTGTAAGAGCAGCTTCGAGCTGTTGCAGATTAGCTGGAGAACCTTGCCTGTAGACTCTGCGTCCAAGCTCGTCCCACAGATGTTCTATAGGGGACATGTCTGGTGATAGGGCAGGCCAATCAATCGTCACAACGGTCTGCTGCTGTAGATATTGTTCGTAATGCATGCGGTGTGCGCACGTGCGTTATCCTGCTGGAGAAGCTGCAAGTCTGGATAAATTGTGAGCGCAGGAGCAACCAACGCATCCAGAACCTCATCTCGATATGTCACAGCATTAACATTTCCACGGAAGACGTGAAGAGGCAAGCGATGGTGAAAACTGAATCCTCCCCAAATGTGAATACTGCCACCTCCAAATCGGTTGTGCTGACGAACACAGCAATCTGCAAAGCGCTTTCCACACCATCGCCAAATCCGCATACGTCCATCAGCAAAGGATATGTTGAATCTGCTCTCGTCTGTGAATAGGACCGCATTTCACTGCAGTCTAGTCCATCTGACATGTTGCTCTGCCCATTGCAGGCGCTGCTAACGATGTCTGTGAGTCAAGTTTGGTCCAACATAAGGTCGTCTTGCAGTAAAGCCTGTATCTCTGAGTCGTCGTATGACTGTCACTTGAGAGACTTGCCCACGTCTACCCACTATTGCTCTTGCTGTTTGACTTGCCGGGAAAGAACGATTCCTTAGGTGACTCAGCACAATGGGGTCCAAATGGGGCAGTGATGCGCAATACAAGACTCAACATGTCTCTTAGCCTCTCCTGCCCAAGTCTACCTCACCTACTCGTGGTGGACCCCGTTATACCCAGTAATCTTGCCGAAGGTTGGTTATCAACCCCAGCGGGAGGCAAGATGGGACAGCAAACGAGGTAAAGGCAAAATCAAATCCCCCAGCCAGAGGGGGAGGCATGAGCACACTCTGCCTTAAGAAACAGGTGCTGAAGTCAGATGTACCAGGCCAGGAGGCGCACCAGCAACCATGGTACCATGCAACCCGCTTTGGTTTAATATGTCTACACAACAGATGTCAAAAAATTATCGTTATGGTGCTCGCCCTGTGAAGTCCCTCCAGGCAGGAGCAGTGCCGGATTCTGAGCCTCGACAGAATCCACCCTCAGCTACTGGAGGTCTCCTTAGCCCGCCAAATGGAGCCAGGAGGCGGAAGGAGAAAGTAACTGGCCAACCAGATAAGACGACGGCCCCTCTGAATGTCATGCATTGGAATGCAGAGGGAGTCAACAACAAAAAGACTGAACTAGAGAATACCCTATTTCGGAAAGAAATTAGCATATGCTGCATACAAGAAACCCACCTACAGGAAGGAAAACATTTTAAGATACGGGGCTATCAATGCTTCAGAGTTGACAGAAAAGATCGGAAGAAGGGTGGCATACTAACACTGATAAGGAATAACCTCAACGCTATAGAATCCAAGACATATAAAGAAGGTGCAGAATACCAAGTAATCCATCTAAAACATAACACTCTGGAACTGGATCTCCTAAACTTCTACTGCCCCAATGACATACCACTGAACATGACTAGCATAGATGTCCCCATTGGCAACTTCATAGCGGTGGGAGACTTCAACAGCCATTCCCAAAGCTGGGGATACAACCAGCTAGATAGAAGGGGCGAAGAGATAGAAAACTGGCAAGACGACAATAACCTAACCCTTCTAAACAACCCTAATGATCCTCCAACCTTTTACTCCAGAAGATGGCATAGCACCTCTACTCCAGACCTGGCATTCTGCACACCTGATTTGGCTGGGATAGTGGAAAGGGAAATAGGAGAACAAACAGGTGGAAGTGATCATCGTCCTGTATTCATCAAAATTAATAGAACAATTAATACAAGTCCAAGTCAGCCAAGATGGAATTATAAAAAAGCAAATTGGTCCATTTATCAACACAGAGCAAATCTGCTTACAAAAGATATTAAGGTACTAGACAGAGACATTAACAGAGTCATCTGGGATTTTAATAATGGAGTACTCAAGGCAGCAAAGGAGACAATACCGAGAGGAGCGAGGAAGAACTATGTACCATATTGGTCCAACACACTACAAAACCTACATGAAGATATGAATGAAGCAAGGCACACTGCAGAGGTACAACCATCCCAACAGAACCATATCATGCTACAAAAGGCAAAAGCAAAATTCATTAAAGGAAAGCTAGAAGCCCAGAGGAGAAGCTGGAGGGAAAAAACATATAAACTAAACCTTGAAAAGGAAGGGAGAAAGTTGTGGAAACTCACTAAACAATTGAATGACGATAACAATTCTCAACGACAAACCATTACACTAGACGATGCAGGGAAACTATATACCGGCAAACAAGCAGCAGACATATTTGCGGAATCCTACAGAAATGAAAGTAACATCTCCGTCAATTTACGCAGACAACGAGACATTCGTCAAGAAATAATCCACACTAGAACTAATGGAAACAGTCCGGACGTTATGTCCAAACCTTTCAATATGGACGAGTTAAAAACAGCCGTGTGGAAACTTAAAGACAGGAAATCACCAGGCCCGGATGGTATAACCAACGAAATGCTAAAAACACCTAGGATATACAGCAATGAGCAAACTGTTGCAAATATACAACTACAGTTGGATGACAGGCAGTGTGCCACAGATATGGAGAGAGGCGCTCATGTGTCCCATCATAAAGAAAGGAAAAGACAACAGGAAGGCCACCAGCTACAGACCAATAAGCCTAACAAGCTGTGTATGTAAGACAATGGAGAGGATGATCAACAGAAGATTGAAATGGTACTTGGAATCCGAGAAAATTTTAGTGCCAGAACAAGCAGGGTTTAGAGAGTGCAGCAGCACAGAAGACCAAATCACATACCTGTCACAGATCGTTGAAGATGCCTTCCAAGAAAAGAGAAAAGTCTTTACCCTATGGATAGATCTCCAAAAAGCTTTTGACAAAGTATGGAAAGACGGGTTAATAGTAAAACTGCAAAGGAACGGAATCAAGGGTAATATGAGAAAATGGATCCAGTCGTTCCTACACAATCGGAAAGCAAGAGTCACTATGGAAGGTCACAACAGCAAGAAAATCCTCCTAAAACATGGAGTTCCTCAAGGCTCAGTATTGTCTCCCACCCTGTTCCTTGTATTCATCAATGACCTCATCCACGATCTGCCACAAGGTGTGAGAGCTGCCCTATACGCTGACGACTTGGTGGTGTGGTGTGTAGAAGAACATCTAACTATCGCTAATAAGCGAATACAAAGGGCAGCAGACAACATAGCAGCATGGGCAGAGAAATGGATGGTGCAGATCAACGCTGAAAAATCATCAACAACACTTTTCACGCTCTCCAACAAAGACAAAGCAGGAGAGATACGACTTGGAAATATACATGTCCAAACAGATGAGGAACCGGTGTACTTGGGCATTACATTAGATAAGAGAATGACATGGAGGCACCACATCGAGAGAACAGAGGCTAAAGCGAGAAGAAAACTTTCCATACTGAGGAAAATAGCTGGATCAAGTTGGGGAGCTAACGAAACAACACTAAAGAAAGTGTATACAGGTGCAATAAGACCTATATTAGAGTTGTGCATCGGTCCAACAAACTAATTAGAACATACAAGAATGAACTACCAGACATCCCTAAGGAACTAGCTCCCACACTCCTCCCAACCCCATGGGCAAAATGTGACATGATTGAAGCTAAATACTATACCCCAGAGAAGCATGGATCCAAGTATATACTGATGGATCTGCAACCAGAGCAGTGAAGAACGGAGGCGCAGGAGTTTATGTGGTCTATCCAGACAAAGAAAATGAATCCACCTGTTCACCTACTGGAATATTCTGTTCAAACTATGCTGCTGAAGTACAGGCCATAAGCATTGCTGCAGGAATAATAAATAACACAATAAGCCAATGTCAGCAGGTTGTATTCCTTACCGATGCAATGTCAGTTCTGCAAGCCCTCAACAGTGATAAACTGCCAGAATTAAACAAAGTCCTATGCGAAGTAAATATCAAAAGAAGGGTAGTGCTACAGTGGATACCATCACACTGTGGCATACCAGGAAATGAGAGAGCAGATATGTTAGCAAAAGAGGGAGCAACACAGGAACAAAAAGAACAAACAATCACATTCCAGGAAAAGAAGACCCTTATCAAGGCCATCAGGAAAATTGATCAACAAAGAGACAACTATCAATATCTTGATCGAGCAAAACAGGTGATCCTGTTCCGTATGAGAACAGGACACAACAGACTGAACAGTCACTTATACAGACTGAGATTGGTCCCATCACCCCTATGTACGTGCGGACAGGCAGCACAGACAGCCGAACACATCCTGCAAGACTGCCACATGCTTAGTCAATTGCGAACTGAACATTGGCCCACAGAGACGCACATCCACACAAAGCTGTTTGGGAGTCTTGAAGAACTTTCAACCACAGCAACATACATCCAGAAAACCGGACTTCTTGTGTAGACATTTCTAAACAACAGCGAACGAGAAGAAGAAGAAGAAGACTCAGCACAATATGAAGATTTTGCGCAGGGGTAGTAACTCGTGGTTGGCCACTCCGAAGTCTATCCCGGGCACTGCCAGTGGTTCCGTAACGTTCATTGAGACGTACAATAGTGCTGTGGTGGCAATTCATCCTTCTGGCATTGGCCCGCGAGCTCATTCCAGTCTCCAACATACCAATGGTGCGTTGGCGGTCGTTTTCAAATAGTCGTGGCATTTCAAGCCCATGTACTGGGTGTTTTGTCTCAACGGCCTTTTCATACCGAGTATACTGCCACAACGCGTACACATTTTCAGGGTCATAGCTGTTGGGAATGGTGTTGCCCGTGTAACTTTCATAGTTTTCATGTAGTCTGTACACAAACGCGTGGGTTGAATCATGCACTTTACATTCCAGCAGTCATTTGCTCTCTACCTCATGACAAACACGGGGAAAATCCATTCACACACTTTTTTTTCCAGCTTCTCGGCATCAGTATATATAATAGTGGTGCGTTTTTAATGTGCTTCAGTATAGTTTTGTTATATCACGTTTTAAAGCAAAATCTAGCTAATAAATATAGAAATTTTCTAATTTTTAATACAGTATACTTGCATATATTTCTGATATCTAATGTTAAAGAATCTTTAGTCCGGGGGCACCGCCAAAATATTCCTAATCGGGCCCCGCATCTGCTAAAGCCGACCCTGGGTCCTGGGGGTCTTTAATGAGAAAAAAAAAGGCCTATTGCTCCATCACTCTAAGCCTACAATCCTACAATCCGACTTAAATGAGGTTGTGAAAGAAGCAGGCAATCTCATCATTTAAAACTAATTGCTAAAGACACCACCGCTGCAAGAGTATGTGAATCCTTGGTGCAGTCTTTTTTTTATACGAATACCAGCTGCACTCAATCCCAGATTCCGTAGGGAGTGAACTGAAAAAATTATGATGATATCATTTTGGGGAATAAATAAAATACCGTGTTCAACTCGAATAAAGTCAGATAAGCAGGTTCAGGGAAAATTAAAGTATGGAAGAAATCCACCTTCACGTTCGACTTTTCGCAAGTGGCACGAAAAGTTCATACAGACAGGAAGTGTATTGGATAAACAGAAGACTGGTTGAACCAGAACGTCTGATGAGAATATCGACCGTGTTCGGCAAGCACTTGCACGTAACCCATACGTACTGCTTCCAGGGAGTTACAATTACCTTGCTCCACAATTCAAAAAGTTATATTATACATACTAGTGTAAAAACCCGTCATAAGACGGGAATTACATTCACAAGCACCAATACCTAACGGCAATTTAACTTATTCAAAAGTATTTTTTTAAAACCAATGTGCATCACCACAGTACACGAACTACGTAGCAGCAGCGAGGATCACAATGTGTGTATATGGGATATATTTTTGTGCACACCATCATTTGCGCATTCTTCTTTCGTAAGTGTTACTATTTTCGGGAGAGTACATATAAGGGAAACAGTACAATTAATGTCTAACTTTCAACCAAAGTTGCATCCCTTAGCGTTACGCACTGACAGAAAAAGATGGGAGTTTATATACAGGAAATATTTAAAAACTAATATCCTGTACCCATGCCTCTTCACAATTCTGTTGTCTTCCTCTTCGTGTAAATCAAACAGTTGTGGTTCCATGCTACATAAGAATTGAAACTAGAAGTTGTAAAAGATGTGTTTATTTCTGGGTTTTCCATATTCGCGTTCATAATAAATAAGATAATGGCCGGTAAATTAAAATGCAAGAAGATCGTATGATGATTTTAATTCGTGAAAGAAATACTGCAAATGAAATAAAGGTTTAAAATGGTTAAAGTAGAAAGGAAGATAAGATTCAGATTTTAGCAAGTAAAAGATATACAGAAGATGAGAAAGATTTTTATCTGTAAAAGATGCGAATTACAAGAGGTTAACGTTCAACTAGGGAAAGAAAGAGCGGATGAAAAAGATTTAAAACACAGAAGACAAGATCAAGATTTCAACCAGTAACAGCAGCACAGAACATGAGATCAAGTTTTCAACCAGTGAAAGAAACAGAAGATGAGATCAAGATTTCAACCAGTAACAGAAACATAGAAGGTGAGATCAAGATTTAAACCAGTAGCTGAAATATAGAAGGTGAGATCAAGATTTCAACCTGTAACAGAAACATAGAAGGTGGGAGCAAGTTTTCAACCAGTAACGGAAACATAGAAGGTGAGATCAAGATTTCAACCAGTAGCAGAAACACAGAAGATGAGATCGTTATTTCAACCAGTAGCAGAAACATAGATGGTGAGATCAAGATTTCAACCAGTAACAGAAACATAGAAGGTGAGATCAAGATTTCAACCAGTGAAAGAAACAGAAGGTGAGATCAAGATTTAAACCAATAACAGAAACATAGAAGATGAGATCAAGTATTCAACCAGTAAAAAATACATACGAGATCAAGATTTCACCCAGTAAACGAAACACAGAAGACGAGATCTATATTTAAGACACTAATTCAGAAAGTTCATGATGACCAAGACAGTATATTCAACTGTATGTTTTATTTGCTTACATAATTATCATTTAATGTTGAACAACACACTGTCAAATTAGGTCGTCACTTGCATCCTCTCTGACTTTCTGAGTCGGTTTACACACTTTTCTTCGGAGGGTAAAAAAGGTCAGCGATTGTAAGGAATCCAAACGGCGTGTAGTTTGTTATCCCCTGTTGGTTAGAAAGGTCAGGTATTCCAAGCAGCTTAAAAATGTCAGATATGGTTGGTAGTTTTGGTAGAAAAGTAGTAACTGGGGTAAACCAACTATATACTACAGTAGACAGAACGTCCAGATTACACACCGGAAGTTGCACGAAGATGCAGGCCAAAAACTGAGACTCGCAAAGCGGGTCCACGAAAATTGAACCAGTTCGGCAAACAGTTCTATCATTAGAGCATGTCGTGACAACATTATTGACACAAGGACAGAGGGCTTTCTCACACACTGAGCGACACTGAGCACTGACTGGGGCGCACGAGATGTTGAACAAGCTGATAAGAGGGTTGGTCGAGCAGATTTTGGTCACTGTATTACAGGTGCCTGTACAAATACCATTGCAGTCGGTCGTAACGTCGCCAAACAGGCAGCAGAAAAGACACACAGTTAATATGGCTGAAATAGAAATAACTTTACATTGATGACTGAAATAACATGTGAAGTTAATAAAATCTAATGAAAATGATGATGATGATATATATTTATATATATATAAATGCGGGAAGGGAGATTTGAATGAGCATTGTTATGCACACGTTGGTAATAAATATTTCTATAATGACCTTCTACCATTTACCCAATGTTGTTGGAGTCATAATAATACTGCTGTTTATTTCCACTCACGTAATAAACTACGCTCAATGAGCGTTGTGCACAGGGATTGTAGCCTCGTGTTAAAACAAATTACTGTATAAATCACTACTGGAACAAAGCGAACTAACAAGAACTAACAAATCATTAAAAAAAAAAAAAAAAAAAACTTACTAACTACTCATAGTACAAGGAAAAACAACGAGGTATAAAAAGACAAAAAAAAACTCAAAAAGAACAAATACTAATACAAATTAAAACCAAGTGTAAAGGACAATAGTTATCTATAAACAATACAAAACAGAAAATAAAAAAAACAAATAGTAATATAAATTAAAACCAGCAACTGCAAAAGACAATAGTTATTTAAATTGAATACAAAATTAGTAAATAAAATGACACTAAATACCCCAATTATAACCAATTTTCAGGTTGAACAGGGTAGACCAAGATGAAACGAGAAGACGCAATAACGGTCAGCTGTTAAGTGCCCGCTCTCCATCCATCACCTCTTCAAAACAACAAAAACAACAACAACGAAGGCGTACTGAAAGGTGGGCGCAGCACTGGTCTCTGTATGCTCCTTAAATTTCAAAGAGGGACGATTTTACTAATAAAAGTCCAAGAAGATTCTACCACTTAAAATGCGTAAATAAGTATCCGCCAATTTACAGGCTTATAAAGAAAATGGTATCTTGAGAATCGGTCTCAGTGTTAAATTGTATAACCAATTCCTAGTCAAGATGTATGTAGAAGTACAAATTAAATACCTAATGATCTGCACAACAAAGGAAAGATAATGGTGTAAGCTCAATTCTCAACTATCTAACAGCAGTGCAAGCTAAAAAAAAAAAAACATAGTCAAACGGAGACAACAGAATATAAAATTGAGACAATTTAGGATAATACTATACACAGTAGATGATAAACTGCTTTATTCAGAACGATTTATCCCCATGTAGGAATATAAGAAAACATAAAAGGAAGCCAAGAGGGGAAAAAAAAAAAAAGCTGGCGAAATACAAACCAAGTACGAGGGGCGTTCAGAAAGTAATGCACCACATCGTTTTTCTCAGGAGCTGTTTATTCAAAAAGCATGAAATTTATACACATTATTTATGAATATGTCACGTAAACATCGGTATTATTCAACATAATACCCATCAACTTGTACGGCTTTATGCCAGCGCGAAACAAGTGCATGTATTCCTAGCCAGTACCAGATCTTGTCTTGATCATGTAGCCATTTCTTCGCTGCATGAATCACTCCTTCATCATCTTCAAACCTTGTCCCACGGAATACATCTTTAAGTAGACCAAATAGATGAAAATTAGAGGGTGCCAAATCGGGACTATAGGGTGGATGGGGTAGTACAGTCCAAACCAATTTGGTGATTGCTTCCCGTGTTGCCAGACTTGTGTGAGGTCGCGCATTGTCGTGAAGGAGAAGCAGGTCTGCTGGATTCTTGTGCGGCCTGTCGTGGAATATTCTAATCCACATATATAAATTATCAAGTAAATATAAAGCCTAATAAATACATATAATAAATAAAGGAAGAAGAATGGTAAAGAACAGTGCTGTCACAATGACAGTACTCGAAATCCCCCTTGTTTTCTACTTCGTCGGCAAATTGTAACGATTTCACGTTGATAGTAAAAGCCTACTGTATTATTACCCGCGTTCTTCAATGAAACGTGTGCTGTATTTCTTGCAAAAACATTGAGATACCAAGCTGAACAATGACCTAATTTTAATATTTCATTCATTCCATTTTATACACGGCGTAACTTAAGACAGATGGACTAAAGGATAGAGAGAAGGGAGAGGCATAAAGCCGAACACGTGCAACACAAAACACGCGTCGCGCGAGTCTAATATAATAGCATTATCCATGTTCGTTTGAAAAAAACCATTAGGAAGGTTACCCAGACAGCTCATCTTCAAAAATATCTGGAGGTCGAAGTACAATTGCTATCCTTTGATCCAGCCACTTAGCTCTTTTAAATTTGTTATATTTTGGGTTCTCATAGCGGATTGCGACAAAGTATATCGTTAGACCACAAGTTTCGCATTATAGTCTTGGATTTAGCGCAACTAGTGCGTTGAAGCCAAAATTAAAATGAGTGGTGCTTGTCTAGAGTACAGCCTGGAACAATAATCAGGGAATATCGAATCAGAGGTAGAGTTTGTTTTAGAACCTTACATTTTGTTTACGGTAAATCCAGACCTACCTGTGGTTGTTATCCATGAATTGATTGGTAAGCTTGCCAACAATTCAGTATGCTTTTAGACTGAAAACATTGGAATGTGAATGGTTAATTTAATGCCTGATCTAATGTGTTAGTTCAGTGGGAGACTGCAGTAAAGGCCTAAAATGCTTCGCAGCTTTAACAGAACTTGTCCGGAGGAAACGTATAAAACGGCATCCATTGTGCCAAACAGTACACTGACCACCTTAAGTGTATTGACTAGAATCACTTAAGAATCGACCTGCGCTAGAGGATAAACGTAGGCAAGCTAGTAAAACCTTTACGGACGTTAATCTAATAAGTCTCGGAATAAAGCAACTGTGCGTGAAGCACAAGCTCATATTTTTGCTTATTAAAAGGACTGGAACGTAGCAGATGTTTGTGATGTAATTTGTGCCTCCTCGCAACAAACCTGTAAAAAGTGCCAGTATAAATTAATTATGATAGTAGAATAGTATCTGTGTTCGCTTCTTTGAATTTGTCATGGACCGTGAGACATGTTGGTATTGAGGCTGTTTCAACCTGGTCCAGTAGCTTTTTGCTGGATTCCCAGAGTCGGACAGCATACTCCTTGGTCCATTTAGCATTTCCAGTGCGGTGTCTCCAGAGCACAGGGGATAAAATTCGAGCAGAGGAGTCCCTTTCCTGTGTCCTGCCGGCAATCACGCAAGATAAGCTGTGTGGCCAAAGCTGACCTCAAAATTATGTACCCACCATATTAATAATGACACCTTGTACCATATTACATATAGAGAGGGGTAGTTTAAATTTGTTTTAAATATCAGGAACTGAGAACGATCTACCTATACTAATTCCAATAAAGACAATCTATTGATGTAATAGATGACAAATACCAACAGTGCCTGGAAACAAAGAACAAAACCAGTATTACCTTCTTAGTACTACATACACATCTAACATCACACCATAGGTTTAACTTTTTTTATTAAAAGTCCACTAATACAATTATTTCATATTGTTAAATTCTGTACATATAACTAAGTCATAAAAATTTGATTGTTGATTCCATGGTTCCCCTTTTGTATTTGACTCAGGACGGCCAAAACATATCTACATACATGACTAGAAATGAAATCCAAATTGTTATTTGAAAAGTTATCAGTGACTCCTATAATAATCCTAGTAGAGTGATTTTATGTATGTGAAGTGTCCACCCA
>JAMPIV010017369.1:0-142582 GCA_024509875.1 Oreohelix idahoensis
TCTGGGTTCGGGCCTTCGGCGTTATTATGGCCGGGACGAATCGAAATAAATTTACAACCACGCTGGCAACTTGCCGATTTGCGGGTGTAAGAAGATTGAGCATCAGAGCTCCGGATTTTCCACCAAAATCCCTTTCACCTGGAGAATGTCCTCCCTGCCTTGGGAAAACGTATTTTCTTTCGCTCCGTCCGCCACTGGCAATTAACGCACGACTTTGCGTGTCGGCGAATGCCACAACTTTGCCGTGGGAGAAATTTTGTGGTATCAAAAATTCTGCTCTTCCCCACAAAAGCCGGTACCTGCTGTTTAGACAAAAAAACAAAACAACAGCTAAACACACTGTAATAATATATTTCTATATAACCAATAACTTCCTTACTTAACATTTAACACCCAAGTCTTTAACACTTAACTCTCCTACTCTCTTCCCGTTGTGCACTACCATCCCAATCAATCATGCCCAAGTCCGCTCCCCCACTGTTCCCTTCTCTACCTGAGCCCACAGTAAACATTGGCTGACCCAGATCGCCTGTTCTGCCTGACTAACTCCGAGCAACAACAATATTTCACTGGCCCTATCTGGGCAGTCGTACTGTGGCCCACTTCTTACACTGACACTAATGCCGTAATGTTTACCACAAAAATACAGTAGACCTCACTCTAGAAATCATTACATTCCCGTACAGTGATATTTATCACCTCAGCGTAAATAACATATTATTCCCTTAACAGAAATACATTTCATCTTCATCTTTTGAATACACAGAGCACCAATGCACAATCAATAACGTATAACCCTGTTAGATGCTAGCATATACATACTGCTTAAAAGTTATACATAACCCCAGGTTATCAAATTGAATCCCCTGTAGTTCCACCACGTGTTTACAATTCTACCACCACGTGCTCCTGCATACATATTCATAATGATAGCACCCACGTGCTTCTCTCCCCCTCACCCCTCTGAACATCGTCTCGAATAACTATTCCGTAACCCACGCACGTGCTTACAAATTACACCTCTTTCACTCCCGTCCACAGATAGATGTGTTACTATATAAATAACTGGCAGCATTACATTCTTAATAGAATCACAATTACCCACGCGCCCGCCATTCTGCAATTAATTATAATTCGCAGATGCGGGTTTCTCTACAGACCTACTTTGAAAAAAATCCAAAGCACGCCCGTAACATCTCAATACCGCTATTCCTTCAATAAGGAAATAAATGGACCTATTAAGTTTCTCGAGTCTATCACTAAGATGGTATTTGATGGCTCTGAAGTTAAGAATTAAATAAAAATTAACTTCCCCAGAAACTTAACTGATCGGCCTAGGTCTAGAAAAATGAAATAGAGTATCACGCAAAAATTTATGCTTACCAAATCTCGAATTTTCCCACTAGAAGGCAATCGACAATTTGACCCAGGCACGCGGCTGGCAATTACATTAAGAGGACGAGAATTTGAAAAACGAGCCTATTTATCATCATCTAACAGCACGCTGACCTCGTGACGTCATATACGCGGCTTTGATTCTCCCCCAATGATTTCAAACGCCGTTAGCTCTCGGCCAATCAAAACTGTAAACAATTCTGATGCAACCGGTACTGCTAGACAAAGAAACGGGATTAAGCTCTGCCCTCTACTGGCAATGAAGCAAAAATGGCCGAAATATATTTATATATAAAATCCCGAAAAATGCGTCTAGCCGCCTGTCATATCTTTAAAAGAAAATAAACTGGTGCAAATCTGATCAAGGCTCTATAGTCTTAATCTAGAATACTACTGCAACAATTCCCTACACACACACTCTAAACACATAAAGAAGAACCATAAAGCAGATGAGATCAAACTCCCTCGTGATCTCACTCTGAAAAAACGTAAATAATAGAAGGAGAAGAAACGTGGAGAAGGGTTACCTGTAATCCCTCCTAAAAATAGTGAACAAATTGCAAGGAGAAAAAGACATGAGCCATTTGAAAGACAGAATCTCAGTACTTTCGTCACAAAAACGAAGAAGGAGAAGAAAGGATCCATGGATCTGCGCGGAGTAGATAACTGTATTCCATACTTGACTGGGTGGGGGAGGGGGTGGCAAAGGATCTTCTAACATTAAAGGCAAAACTTTTAGCTGGCTCACTGTTTATAAAGTAGATTCTCACATCTAGTGCGTTGCCTACCGCTGGCAAACGCGATCCAAATTTTGCTTTTCTGTTGTTCTAGTTTTAATTGTTAAATCGTTTTCGATGTTTATTTTTCAGATAACTTCCATAGGAGGTGTCTCAATGCAGACAATATACAAGAGAACATGAGAAACCAGGAACAAACTAGGAATAATTTGACCGGAAATACAGATTACATCAACCAAGTCTAAGGGACTCACTTTTGTCCTACACTCGGCAGGAGTGGGAAATCCCGTATTTATGTCTTGAAATGTCGGGATATAAAAAAAAAATATTTTGCTCATTTGGTGAAACAGAAATTACAACACACTGTCTCAAACACAAAGTATTGCTTCATATTGATTAGAGAAATTGTATTGATGCTGCGTTTGTGTTAATAATTGCAATTGCTATTGTTAAAACCGAAATTATTTGTACAAAAACATAATAATAATAATAATAATAATAATAATAATAATAATAATAATAATAATAATAGCGCCTTCAATCTTAACTGACTTTGAGAATACACCCCTGAAGTAACAGCCCTCAGCTGTTTATTTTCCTGGTGTTCCTTTCAACGTTTTTACCTCTCTTTAGCTTGCCGTGACGGCTTCTTTTCGCCCAATCTTAGAGAGCATCGCCACTTAGTGCGATCGGCACCTTCATCCTCCCAGGTATCTGAATTGATGTCCAGTGTCCTGATGTCTCTCTTGCACACATCTATGAACCTCAGCTGCGGTCGCCTAACTATTCTTTTGCCATCTACCAGTTGTCCGTAGAAGATATTTTCTTTTACAAATACAAAAACAGATTCATACATAAAAAACAGGGACTGACAGTGCTTGGGATCCCGGTGCAAAAGAAGTATATTTTGGCCATCGATGAATGATTTCATATAGATTACTGGTTCTAAACGTGCAAATCCCAGCAGTGGGCCCTAACCTGATATTGCCCAATGCTCAGTCCATCCCTGCATAAAAAAAACTACATAATCAATTTCTCTTATCTCCCTTGAATCCTTACAAAAGCATGACGTCACCATGGCAACCAGTCCTCGTTGAAGGAAACCTGAATCGAAGCAATCGTCTGCTTTTGTAGTCGTGGTTTCTGTAGCAATTTGTGTTATATGATGATGTTACCAGCCCCATGCACTACTTCATATTAGTCTCCTCTTACGACATGTTAGACTGTGTAGTAAGGCTTTTCTTTCCATGGCCGTCTTAACAGCATTGTAGTCCCTGGGCAAAGTAATGCACTGAGCCCCTACCAGCCCTACCCACCCACCATAATGATGAGAAAGAAATGAAAAGAAAGAAAACAGAAGCGAAGTCCCACAGGTTAAAGCAACTATATAGCGAACAATACAGTCAGCTGGACGATCTTGCAAGACAGGCAGAAGAGGCAGCACTGAGAAATGAACAAAACACAGTATACAAAATATGTCTTATGAACAATATGGCAGCCTCCCAGCATGGGGCCTCTACAATCGTGGGGCCCCTGGGCACTGCCCAGTGTGCCCATGCCTTAAGACGGCACTGATTCTTTCCTGGTATCATCAGATACTTCCGGGAATCTCACGAGACAATTAATAATTGAAATATTTAAAAAAAAATGATATTCCCCTTTGTCCCTTACCTTGCAGGGAGCAACTACAGCAGTTGTTCCCGTTACAGGAAACCTGCATATTAGCATTCATGCGCTCTTGCAGTTGTAGTTTCCGTAACAACGTGTTTTATATGATAATGTTGTCATTTCCGATGTACAGTCTCATATTATTCTCCTGTTACTACATACTAACATTCGCCTGTTACTACATACTAACATTCGCCTGTTACTACATACTAACATTCGCCTGTTACTACATACTAACATTCGCCTGTTACTACCTGGTGATGCCACTGTGTACACTAATTCCATGGTAAGAAATCAGGATGGGGCTTCTTGCGCTAGAGTAAAGGTCAGGGTTGTCGCTGAACACAGCGGGGCTTACATGACAACAACCTCCAGCATGAGAATGGAGGTAGAGGCAGCACTTGCTGCCCCGAGGTGGCTGTTGAAATTCCATTAACAAGGGCAGTTATTGTGTCAGACTCTCAGTCCATGCTTCGGAAGGTTCAAAATGGTTGTCTACGACATGAATGGAAAACCTCCATAGAAGCTTTCGAAACTTCAGGAACTGGTGTGGGTCCACTGTCCTGGTCATGTAGGGATACGCGGCAATGAGAGAGAGCTGACAGACTAGCTTCGAGAACACCCATAGTGCGTGCATTGGATATGGGTAAGGGAGAAATATTGAGGACATTTAATGATCAATGAATGACACTGCAATCGATGTGTAATCAAGGCTAAGATTTGGCATGAGACATAAGACTAGCAGGAATGGACGTATGAGAGGATGCATCCGTCGTGCATACAACCAGCACGCAATTGGAACAATAAACAGTCATACCCTTTGACATTAGTTGAGGGACACTGAGCACTGTGGGTTTGCCCATAGTGCAATGATTTCAGTTCTAATCAGCAATAACAGTAACCAAAGGAAGCAGTAATCCTGTACTGACTCTGTCTTCTCGGAGTATCCTAGAAGCCACATTTGTCACGCTGGTCATTTTGAAATGGAAAATGAAGAAAGTAACTGTGTATGACTGAGTTGCAATTACAAGTTTTTATAGATTTCGATAATCTGTCATGCTAAACTACAAAAATGTAGCTAATTCTATAAGAAAACCAGTAACAAACTTTATAACCAATTCTGTAATACTTACTTAGTCGTTCCCCTTCTACCGTGAGGTGTAGAGGTACCAATTCTGTAATACACACTGTAATACATTCTGTAAGAAAACCAGTAGAAAACTCTGTAGAAAATTATGTAACCATTTTTGATAAGATCTGTAGTAAACACTGTAACAAGCTCTGTAGCAAACTCTGTAGCATGTTCTGTAGCAACCTGTATAACAAAATCTATAATGTACTCTGTAACAAAACTCTGTAATACGTTCTAAATGAGTTGTAACAAACCTGTAACAAGCTGTATAAAAAAAATCTATAAGACATCCTATAACACTTTCTGTAACATTTGTGAACCCTCTCACGTGGGAATAGAAGGAAACGAGGTGGCCGACAGGGAAGCAAAAACAGGAAGAAGCAGCTCAAACCACATAAACTCAGGGTTAGGCACAACATAGATCAAAAGTATAATTAGAAATACTATAACAAAGGAATGGAATCAAAACTGAAAAGAGAGCCAGAAAGGCAGACATGCCTATAAACTGCTAAAAGATCAAACCAGGACATGTCAGATATATAGAGAACAAAAAATACTATGCAACAGAAAACTGATTAGACTTCAACGAGAAACAGGCTATTTCATGGTGGAAGAACCCTACTGTGCAACATGTCTGGAGAAAAACACCATAGCACATTATGTGTTAACATGCAAAAAATACGAACAGCACAGAAAAGCACTTATGGAATACTTGAGAACCTAAAACTCGACATCACTGTCACTAGAAAATGTACTGAAAATTGACTTACCCAGGGAGCTACACAACATAATAATATCTGATATTACCAAAACAAGAACCAACAAATAACTTCTTCTTTTCTTCTTTGATCCTTAGCTGCCGACCGTCAAAGCAGTCAGTGGCCATCACGCCTGGTGGCGTTTTGTAGGGCAACAACAAACTGATTCCACTTTGTTCGGTCGGTGGCCATCCTTCGTACAATGCCCCAGCTCTGGTTCATTCTTTGCATCTCAGCCTCCACAGTCCTCCGCCAAGTTGTTCTTGGTTGGCCTGGCTTTCGTTTTCCTTCAGGGTCCATAGCAAAGCTGTTCTTGTGATGGCATCGGGTTCTCTTCTGAGGACATGGCCAACCCAGCTCCAGCTTCTGCCAACTATGATGGTGTGCATGTCCTCTTGCTTGCTTCGAGTAAGCAGACCTTGGTTGGTGATGGTATTCGGCCAAAAGATTCGGAGAATTTTTCTTAGGCATGTTGTGTGAAAAGAGGACAATTTCGACATTTCCATTTCTGTAACTCTCCAGCATTCCGCACCACAGAGAAGCACAGAAAGCACACAGCTCTGATATAATCTTAATTTTGTGCTTGTGTTGTACTGAGAGGACTTCCAGATGTTGCTTAGAATAAAAAAGGCTTTTCTTGCTTTGTTCATTCTGTTGTTGATGTCTTTGTTTGCTCCACCGTCTAGTGTTTCTATGCATCCTAGGTATGTGAAGGCATCTGTCTGTTCCAGTTGCTGATTCCTTACTGATATGGGCTCAGGGTTGCTCACATTGAGCGTCATGACTTCTGTCTTCTTTAGATTGATGTTTAAGCCCACCTGCTGGCAATACTTATTAAGTCTATCCGTTTTTTCCTGGATGTGTTGATGTGAATGTGCTAGTAGTGCAATGTCATCTGCATATTCCAGATCTTCCAATGTAGAAAATGTTGTCCATCTTATTCCTCTTGGACTGTTCTCTGTTGTCTGGCGCATCACCCAGTCTATGACTGTTAAAAATAGAGTTGTTGATAAGGGGCATCCCTGTCGTATTCCTGTCTTCACCTCAAACGTTAGGTTGCTCTTCCCAACACTACACGTAAAGTTGGCATAGAGGCTTTTTATGATTGACGCTATGCGGCTTGGAATTCCATAAGCCCTCAGTATTTTCCATAAACTGTCCCTATGTATGCTGTCAAAAGCCTTTTCAAAATCAACGAAATTAATGTACCGCTGTCTTTGCCATTCTGACCACTGCTCTATAATGTTCCTGAGGATAAATATATCATCTCCACATCTTCTGTTATTTCTAAATCCTGCTTGTTCTTTCCTCAGTTTGTGGCCTACTACTTTTGAAATTCTCTGTATAATTATCCTGCCTAGTATTTTGCTGAGAACTGAGAGAAGAGTGATTCCTCTCCAGTTATTGCAGTCTGCAAGATCTCCCTTCTTGGGCAATTTGACAATTATTCCTTTGTTCCACTCCATTGTTGTTGTCCCTGTTTTCCAGACTTGTGCAAGTAGGGGTTCTAACAGTTCTGCTGCTAGCTCAGGGTCTTAAATAGCTCTGCCTTTAAGTTATCATGGCCAGGCGCTTTTCCATTCTTTAACCCTTTGATTGCTGTGATGATTTCTTCTTTTCATGGAATGTCTGTAGTAACATCTAGATCATTTTCCGCCTCAGGAACATTCAATTGTTTCTCTGGTGGTTCCTTGTTCAGAGTTTCTCTGAAATGTTCTGCCCATCTGGTTTCCTGTACCTCTGCGGTCGTGATGAGATTTCCTTGCTTATCTCTTACTAATGTAATATCGTTTGCACCTCGTTTTCCGCTGATGATTTTAATTATTTTGTATACTGTGTTTTGTTCATTTCTCAGTACTGCCTCTTCTGCCTGTCTTGCAACATCGTCCAGCTGACTGTATTGTTCACTATATAGTTGCTTTAACCTGGGGGACTTCGCTTCTGTTTTCTTTCTTTTCATTTCTTTCTCATCGTTATGGTGTTTAATGTTTCTGGTGTTATCCAGTCTTGCTTCATCCTTTCCTGGAATCCCAAGCATGATTTGCTGCTTTCCTTATATATTGTTGAAATGGTGTTGAATTTCGGGCCTATGTCATCAGTCAATGTCTTTTCCTGACTTTTGGCAAATTGATATCGCTTCTTTATATCAGCCGCAAAAGCTTTTCTGGTAAGGGGGGTCCTTCAATTTGCTGATGTCAAACCTTTTTTGTGTAGTTACAGTTGATCCAGCCGTTCTTAGTTTTACTTTCAGTTTTGCTACTACCAAATGGTGATCACTTCCCACATCTGCACCTCTTCATACCTTCACATCTTGCAATGCATGTCTCCATCTACCGTTAATCATGATGTGGTCTATCTGGTTTTTGTCCCGACCATTTGGTGATTCCCATGTTAATTTGTGAATTTCTTTGTGTGGGAAAAGTGTTCCTCCAATGAACAGGTTGTTAATGCTACAGAAACTTGTTAATATATAACAACTAGAACAAATTAGAATGACAGGGGAAAAAAAAGAAACCAAAAAGTCCATTCAATACCAGTAGAAGAATTAAATTAAAACAAATAAAAAATGAAAAACAAACAAACAAAAACCACCAATCCAAAACCAACAAAAATCCAGCAGATAGAAAGATGTCAATAGCAAGAGAGAGCAATATGGTATCTTGGAAGAAGATACATTACAAACACCATTGACATTAAACATTGCCACAGAAAACGGCAGATAAATTACTGCCTGGAAGAGCCAACACACAAGAAAAAAAACAAAGTAATACACTATATGGAATGATGAACACTATATACCCAAATTATAACCCACATATGGTTGAACCGGGTATCCCTTGCACACAAACAACTCCAGTTTTCAAGTGCGGGGTTCAAAAACAAAACCAAATATCAAACTCTGTAACACGGTGTGAAACAGGTTCTATAACAAACTCTATTATAAACTCTGTAACAAACTCTGTAACACATTCTGTGACAAGCTGTATAACAGACTATATAACAAACTCTGAAACACGTTCCATAACAAGTTGTATAATAAACTGTAGCCAGTTCTGTAACCAGTTATATAACAAAATCTATAATAAACTCTATAATATGTTCAGTAACAATTTGTTTAACAAACTCTGTAACAAACTATATGCATGTAACACTTTCTGAAACAATTTGTATAATAAACTCTATTTAAAAAAAATTGTATAACAAACTCTGTAACAAAACTCTGTAACAGTTACAAAAAACACAACAACTTTGTAATTACCCTGTCAAAAAAAGTGTAACACGCTTTGCGTTCAACTCAGGAGCAAAAGCTGTGGAACAAATAATGAGACTAACTCAGTAACTAAAGTTGTAAGAACTTCAGTAACAAGTTGTATAACAATCAGTAATGAACTAGAGCACTCATTACACAACTGTAAAAAACTCTGCAAAGAAAATAAGTAATGAAATATGTAACAATCCTTGATAAACTCTGTAACAAACAATGTAAAAACAAAATAATCAGGAGCTAAATTTGCATCAAACTAGGACACAAACACTTTGACATTCAATATAACAAATTAAGTAATTAAAAAAAAAATAAGTTAGTAACAAACAGTAGAATAAACTCTTTTTAAAAACATTGTTGTTAAATTAGTAATAAACAATTGTGTTGAAAAAAAAAATTGTAGCAAAGTTATTAATAAAAAAACTATGAAAAAAATAAAAATCATTGTAACAAATTCAGTAATACAAAATTGAGTGAGCAAAATTTATACCAAAGTTATTAATTTAAAAATTGAGTTAAAACATTGTACCAAAGTTAGTAATAAAAATATGTGTAAAAGACATTGTGGTAAAGTTGGTAAATAAAATATTGTGTAACAAATATTGTAGTAAAGTTAGTAAATAAAAATTTGTGTAAAAATAATTGTAGCAAAGTTACATTGGAGATACCAACAACCACAGACTGACCACTTCTATAGAGATACCAACAACCACAGACTGACCACTTCTACAGAGATACCAACAACCACAGACTGACCACTTCTATAGAGATACCAACAACCACAGACTGACCACTTCTATAGAGATACCAACAACCACAGACTGACCACTTCTATAGAGATACCAACAACCACAGACTGACCACTTCTATAGAGATACCAACAACCACAGACTGACCACTTCTATAGAGATACCAACAACCACAGACTGACCACTTCTATAGAGATACCAACAACCACAGACTGACCACTTCTATAGAGATACCAACAACCACAGACTGACCACTTCTATAGAGATACCAACAACCACAGACTGACCACTTCTATAGAGATACCAACAACCACAGACTGACCACTTCTATGCTTGTTCGTCCATCACGGGTGATGAAGACCACTCTGTTCATCCAATTATTTAGGAATATGTTAGGTTAGTCTATGGGTATGAAGGTGACTGAAGAGCCCGATGCGGGCCTGGAAAGATCTTGGACAGTGTGGGCAGGGAATGTTTGCTTCATGTGAAGGTTTTATTTCACGGTCTTTTCTAGCTTGTCTCCGCTGTTCTGCTGCTGCTCTTCTGGATGATTCGCAGGCTGCTGCACCTTTACGAAGAGATGTGCGCCAAGCAGTTCGGTCTTGCGCAGCAGCTTCCCATGTGTCTGGGTTTATGTCAAAGGTTTTCAATGACGTCTTTAACGTGTCTTTGAAGCGCTTCTTTTGGCCACCATGGGAGCGTTTACCCTTCTGCATCTCACCATAAAAGAGTATCTTTGGCAGTCGATGGTCTGGCATGCGGACTACATGACCTGCCCAGCGAATTTGTGACTGCATCAGAATAGTATCAATAATAGGGATACCAGCTCTGTCAAGAACGGCGGTATCCGGGATATTGTCTTGCCATTTGATGTTCATTATCTTCCTGAGACAGACTGTATGGAAGTGGTTTAGCTTCTTTACGTGGCGCCTGTATACAGTCCATGTTTCACATGCATATAGCAGCACTGGAAGCACCGCAGCTCTGTATACCTTCAGCTTTGTCTGTAGACTAATGCCACTTCGATGCCAAACGTTGGTGTATAGTCTGCCAAATGTGCTGCTGGCTTTGGAGATCCTGGTGTTCACCTCATCATCAATGACAATGTTCTGGGATAGTGTGCTACCAAGGTATGTGAATCTGTTCACAACATTCAGTTTCTCACCATTAACCTTGATGACTGGCTCAGTATAAACTGTGCCAGGAGCTGGTTGGTACATGATTTCTGTTTTCTTCGTGTTGATGGTAAGCCCAAAGTTGGCGCAGGCTTCGGAGAATCTATCCACACTATGCTGCAGATCAGCCTCTGAGCCAGCATTGAGGGCACAATCATCAGCAAACAGAAGATCTCTGATGGTGTGTGATTTGACCTTGGTTTTTGCTTTAAGCCTCCTAAGGTTAAACAATTTTCCATCAATACGATAACTAATGTCGATTCCTGTGTCCCCGTCTCTAAAAGCATCAGTCAGCATAGCAGAAAACATGATACTGAACAGAGTCGGTGCAAGTACGCACCCTTGTTTAACTCCATTTGAGACGGGGAAAGGCTCTGATAGCTCACCGTTTTCCTGAACTCTAGCCTGCATTCCATCATGCAGTTGCTGCACTATTGTGATAAATTTCTTTGGGCAGCCGTATTTTGCCATGATCTTCCATAGACCCTCTCTACTAACCGTGTCGAACGCCTTTGTCAAGTCGATGAAAGCCGTGTACAGGTCACAGTGCTGTTCTTGGCATTTTTCTTGTAGCTGTCTTGCAGCGAACACCATATCTGTGGTTCCACGTTCTTTCCGGAATCCACACTGACTTTCAGGTAAAAGACCTTTGTCAAGATGAGCCGTAAGGCGATTCAAAAGGATTCTGGCAAATATCTTCCCAGCGATTGATAAAAGAGAGATGCCTCGATGATTGTTGCAGTCTTGGCGATTACCTTTACGTTTATATAGATGTATAATTGAGGCATCTTTGAGATCGTGTGGGATGGTTTCACTCTGCCACATTTGCTGGAAGATCATAGGAAGTTTCTCTATCAGAACTGCACCGCCATCTTTATAAACCTCAACAGGAATTCAATCGGAGCCAGGGGCCTTTCCACTACACAGTTGACGAATCGCTTTTTTAGTTTCCTCCAGAGTAGGTACATCATCTAATGCTTCATTTATAGGAATTTGGGGCAGGCGGACGATGGCTTCGTCGTTAATAGATGATGGCTGGTTCAAGATATTATTAAAATGTTCAGCCCAGCGTTGGAGAATTTTTTCCTTGTCTGTAATTAGTGTTTTTCCATCTGCATTAAGGAGGGGAAATGATCCTGATGATGTTGGACCATAGACCGCTTTGAGTGCAAGGTAAAAGTTTTTCAAGTCATGGCTGTCAGCAAAGCCTTGGATCTCATCTGCTTTATTACTCAGCCATGAATCCCGCATCTGGCGTAGTTTATGTTGGACGATTCTACGCATGTTGTTGAAAGCGTCTTTCTTGGATGTAGATTTTGGATCATTTACATATGCTTTATGGAGATGGTGTTTCTCAGCCAACATCTGCTTTATATCATCTGAGTTCTCATCAAACCAGTCATTTTGTTTCTTGATGGAAGGACCCAGGACCTCTGTAGCAGTGTTGTAGATCTGCTCACTTAGGGCTGCCCAATTTGTTTCCACACTTTGGCCGTCTAGCGAGATAGATTTGAGACGGTCTTCTAAGGTGTCAGTAAATGACTGTTTGATTGTTGTCTTCTTTAGTTTGGTGACATCCAGCCTCTTTTGAGTTTTCTTCCCCTGAGGGCGCCTGGCTGGTTGGATACGAATTTTAAGTTTAGATACAATGAGGCGATGATCAGTCCAGCATTCGGCACCACACATGGACTTGGTCACCCGGACATCTTGCCTGTCCTTCTTCCTAACAATTACATAGTCAATTAGGTGCCAATGCTTTGAGCGAGGGTGCATCCAGGAGGTCCTGTTGCGGGTAGGAAGTCGAAAAATGGTGTTGGTGACAAGGAGGTCATGTTCTGCGCAAGTCTGGAGGAGACGAAGTCCATTACTGTTACAGCGACCCACGCCGTACCTACCAATAGTGCCATTCCAGGAGATGTTATCTGAGCCTACTCTTGCATTAAAGTCACCAAGAATGATGAGCTTATCTGCTTTAGGAACTGATGCAATGACTGCATGTAGTTCTTCGTAAAACTTATCCTTGACGTCATCCTGGTTTGTCATAGTTGGTGCATACGCGCTAATGATGGTGGCATGTTTTCTTCCATAGAACAGAGGGATCTTGACCGTCATGAGTCGGTCATTTATTCCCTTTGGGGGCCCCGCTAACTTGCCAACAATTGCTGTTTTGATTGCAAATCCAACCCCTTCTTCTCGTCTTTCTTCAGTTCCTCTTCCGCTCCAAAAGAATGTATAACCTGCACCCTTTTCGCAAAGTTGGCCCTCGCCTGCAAGTCGAGTTTCACTCAGTGCTGCTATGTCAATGTTGTACCTGGCCAGTTCTCTCCCAATCAGGGCAGTTCGTCTCTCAGGTCTGTTTGCGTTAAAGTCTTTGTCAAGTAAAGTGCGCACATTCCATGCGCCTAGAATGAGGGGGGGAAAATCTGTCCTTTCTTTTTCTTATATGTCGACCGCCGAAGTAGGGTACCCACCAACCGCGGTAAGCTGGTTAGGTAATGGTGAAGCAGGCAATGTTTAGGGCACCTTTTCTAGCCCCTTCCTCATGCCATGGAGGTGAGCAGTGCTTTCCTAAAGAGGGCTGCTCAGACACTCAGGGGGCTGCCGAATCCCACTGCTGCTCCGATCAGTGGAAGACGACCATATGGCCTGAGCCGCCTGTGTGTAGGTCTGCGACTACGACTGCCAGCGTACCCACGCCTGCCGCTTCGCCGCTCGCCCATCGCCACAGGACTTGTTGTGAGTGGATGGATGAATGGATGAAAGAGTGACTTGCGCGGTGATTTGGATTAAAGTGAGGAAGAGTTGCGCAATTCGTCGACCTCACTCTCTCGCCTGGGTCCATCTGAATCCAGTGGCAAGACAAGTCAAGACGACTGGAGATGAAGTCAGGTGCAGTGGATGACCAGGGCTTTCTACGTGCCTCGCCGTGCTCCTTACGCTCCACAGCGCGTTGCTGGTAATCGCCGTCATGCCCGTTGAACCAACAGGTGGTTTCTTCCGCGCAGTCTATCGAATCCAGTCTTCGCATGCATGGGTAGGCAGACCCTAACTCACCGAAGGTTTATAACCATTCGGCTACCCTCACCTAGTTTAGCTGGCCTGTCAAAGCCGTTGTCCTGGGGTGGCCGCTGTCGCATGCTGACAGCTACGAGGAGCCACAGGTGAGAGCTGGATGCCAGGTTTGGACCAAAGGTGGCTGAGCTGCCCTAAAAAAGGACTTCCATAGAGATACCAACAACCACAGACTGACCACTTCTATAGAGATACCAACAACCACAGACTGACCACTTCTATAGAGATACCAACAACCACAGACTGATCACTTCTATAGAGATACCAACAACCACAGACTGACCACTTCTATAGAGATACCAACAACCACAGACTGACCACCATTTTAAACATATTCAAGAAAAAGTCTGAAAGTGGACGAAGATGAACAAATGGTAACCAATATCATCAATGTCGAACTGATGACAAGAACAAATGGTATACCAATATCATCAATGTCGAACTGATGACAAGAACAAATGGTATACCAATATCATCAATGTCGAACTGATGACAAGAACAAATGGTATACCAATATCATCAATACAAGGTAGTCATTTTGTCTGAATCCACACAGTAAGGAAACAAAGAGGGATACCGATGAAAACATGGAGAAGCGAATTGGTGACAGCATACACGAGATAAAGAAGATGATGAGAGGGTTTGAACGGATGGCACAGGACAGGAAGACTTGACACAGGACAGGAAGACTTGACACAGGACAGGAAGACTTGACACAGGACAGGAAGACTTGACACAGGACAGGAAGACTTGACACAGGACAGGAAGACTTGACACAGGATAGGAAGACTTGACACAGGACAGGAAGACTTGACACAGTATAGGAAGACTTGACACAGGACAGGAAGACTTGACACAGGATAGGAAGACTTGACACAGGAAGGAAGACTTGACACAAGACAGGAAGACTTGACACAGGACAGGAAGACTTGACACAGGACAGGAAGACTTGACACAGGACAGGAAGACTTGACACAGGATAGGAAGACTTGACACAGGACAGGAAGACTTGACACAGGACAGGAAGACTTGACACAGGACAGGAAGACTTGACACAGGACAGGAAGACTTGACACAGGATAGGAAGACTTGACACAGGATAGGAAGACTTGAAACAGGATAGGAAGACTTGAAAAGGATAAGAAGACTTGACACAGGACAGGAAGACTTGACACAGGATAGGAAGACTTGACACAGGACAGGAAGACTTGACACAGGACAGGAAGACTTGACACAGGATAGGAAGACTTGACACAGGATAGGAAGACTTGATACAGGACAGGAAGACTTGACACAGGACAGGAAGACTTGACACATATTTGATAAAGACTTGTGGTCCTCAAGGGAAGGTTACTGATGATGATTTATAATGTCTGGTGCACACAGGTGCACGTGCTGTGCATTACTTCTTAATGTCTTTGTTCATGTCAGAATTATTGTTAAAAGTTAATACCATAGCAGATACTGCCGTAGTGGAGTGAAATGTTAGAGATGTCACAAAACTAGGTCCAGCTTTTATGACCAGTTCCCTTCTTCGCTGCTGTTGTGCCTTCCTTAACTCAAGAGAAAATAAATACAGGCCATTAACACGCGCTCGTTTGACAGAAATGAGGACAGCAGATAACAGAATAGAAATATGAGTGAACTAGCAGATGTACCCGGCGTTGCCCGAGTAAAAAAAAAAAATAACGGAATTTTTAACATATCACCTGGTTGTGGTACATCTTACTCACCATTATTGCTAGATAAACCAAGATCAACTATTCACGGATTAACCCAATGACAACTATACATCTCACCCCCAGCATATCTACTGTAGTCATGCTCTCCAGCGTACCTTTCATGATCACATGTAATTCAATGATGTCCTCCACTATACCTTTCACGATCACATGTAATTCAGTGATGTCTTCCACTATATCTCTCACGATCACATGTAATTCAGTGATGTCTTCCACTATATCTCTCACGATCACATGTAATTCAGTGATGTCTTCCACTATATCTCTCACGATCACATGTAATTCAGTGATGTCCACCACCATACCTCTCAACTCCAGCACAACTACTCCAATCATGTCCTGTTCCATACCTCTCACCCCTAGCGCATCTACTCCAATCATGTCCTCCATTGTACCTCTCATCTCCAGCACATCTACTCCAATCATGTCTTCCATTGTACCTCTCACCTCTAGCACATCCTCCAATCATGTTTTCCCCCATACATCTCACTCCTAACACAGCCACTCCAATATTATCCTTCGTTGTCCCTCTTACCACCAGCACATCTACTCCAGTCATGTCCTCTATTGTACCTCTAAATAACTATACATCTCACCACCAGCACATCTACTCCAGTCATGTCCTCTATTGTACCTCTACATAAGTATACATCTCACCACCAGCACATCTACTCCAGTCATGTCCTCTATTGTACCTCTAAATAACTATACATCTCACCACCAGCACATCTACTCCAGTCATGTCCTCTATTGTACATCTACATAACTATACATCTCACCACCAGCACATCTACTCTAGTCATGTCCTCTATTGTACCTCTACATAACTATACATCTCACCACCAGCACATCTACTCCAGTCATGTCCTCTATTGTACATCTACATAACTATACATCTCATCTCCATCACATCTACTCCAGTCATGTCCTCTATTGTACCTCTACATAACTATATATCTCACCACCAGCACATCTACTCCAGTCATGTCCTCTATTGTACCTCTACATAACTATACATCTCATCTCCATCACATCTACTCCAGTCATGTCCTCTATTGTACCTCTACATAAGTATACATCTCATCTCCATCACATCTACTCCAGTCATGTCCTCTATTGTACCTCTACATAACTATACATCTCATCTCCAGCACATCTACTCCAGTCATGTCCTCTATTGTACCTCTACATAACTATACATCTCATCTCCATCACATCTACTCCAGTCATGTCCTCTATTGTACCTCTACATAACTATATATCTCACCACCAGCACATCTACTCCAGTCATGTCCTCTACTGTACCTCTACATAACTATACATCTCATCTCCATCACATCTACTCCAGTCATGTCCTCTATTGTACCTCTACATAAGTATACATCTCATCTCCATCACATCTACTCCAGTCATGTCCTCTATTGTACCTCTACATAACTATACATCTCATCTCCATCACATCTACTCCAGTCATGTCCTCTATTGTACCTCTACATAAGTATACATCTCATCTCCATCACATCTACTCCAGTCATGTCCTCTATTGTACCTCTACATAACTATACATCTCATCTCCAGCACAACTACTCCAGTCATGTCCTCTATTGTACCTCTACAGAAGTATACATCTCATCTCCATCAGTCATGTCCTCTATTGTACCTCTACATAACTATACATCTCACCTCCATCACATCTACTCCAGTCATGTCCTCTATTGTACCTCTACATAACTATACATCTCATCTACTCCAGTCATGTCCTCTATTGTACCTCTACACAATTATACATCTCACCTCCAGCACATCTACTCCAGTCATGTCCACTTTCTTGTTTTTTTTTTAAGTTAAACAACAAAATTGCGATCTCTGATCTTGTTGAATCCTTTTTTTAAAAAAATGGGAAATGCATTGATATTGTGACCCAACAATTAATGTTAAGGGAAACAATACAATTAAAGCCTAACTGTCATTTCCAAAAACATTGTTCCGTCCCCTATTTTGTTTTTTAATTGGACAAACCGACATACGTTCTAAAATATAGATTAACATATAAGTGAGAGTAAATCGCACAGCCAGTTTAGTACCCACAAAAAGTGCCTTCATTGGCTCAGATCATTCTCACGTTACCCACACAACTACGGTACATAGGACATGTGAACGACCCAGACAATTTAAAGACTCAATCACTAATATAACTTTTATATCAGCAAGCATGAACCGAACAAAGGCCGTAATACATGTGTCCAATAATATATAGAGGACGATGAACAACACACAGTGAGCAGAAAAATATACAGAGGTCCAAAAAAGTATGTATATGTGCTTCATTGACTATAAGAAGGCTTTTGACAGAATCCATCATGAGAAAATAATTGAATGCCTCAAAGACATAGGTATTGATGGAAAAGATATAAGAATACTCAGTAACCTTTATTGGGAGCAAACTGCCACAGTAAGATCGGGAAGGAATTATTCACCATACATAGACAAAAAAAGAGGTGTCAGACAAGGTTGTGTACTGTCCCCCTGCCTATTTAATTTATACACCGAAAAAATTTTCAAACAGATACAGGAAATACCAGGACTGAACATCAGTGGAAGATCAATAAACAACCTTAGATATGCAGATGATACCGTGTTGTTAGCTGAAAGCGAACAGGAGTTACAAGAACTAGTGAAGCAAGTGAACAGTATAAGTCATGAATATGGACTCGACATTAATATTGAGAAAACTAAAACTATGATAATTAGCAAAACAGACGATAAACCCACATTAAAGATAAGCGTAAATGGGAAAATCCTGGAACAAGTCAAGAGCTACGTATATCTTGGTCATATAATAACAGAAGATGGCAGATGTGAAACAGAAATCAAGAAGAGAATAGGAATGGCCAAAGCTACATTCAACAACATGAAACATATACTGACATCCAAACAGTTATCTCATAAATTAAAACTGAGAATCATAAAGTGTTATATATATTCTGCATTTCTGTATGGTGCAGAAACATGGACGATGAATAAGCATTTGGAAGAAAGAATTGAGGCTCTTGAAATGTGGATATATAGAAGAATGGGGCGTATCTCATGGAAAGAGATGAAAACAAATAAGGAGGTCCTAGAAAATCTAGGTATGAAAAGAGAACTAATGAGAGAGGTCAAAGTTCGGCAGCTAAAATACTTTGGCCACATAAAAAGGCATAACACCTTGCAGAAGACCATAACAGAAGGGAGAGTTGAAGGCAAACGTGCAAGGGGAAGACAGCGCTATAAGTGGGAAGATAACATCAAGAGATGGACGGGAAAGAGTCTATCAGAGTGTACCACCAAGACAAGAGACAGAAGACGTTGGAGATCCATTACAGCCAACCTTCGTTGTGGAGATGGCAACTGATGATGATGATGAACAACACATAACTGGTTGTGCGTCCTTTCACGATTTACTTTCCCCGCCGTTTGGATGGTCCATGTTTCGATTCCTGGGAAGAATATCACTTATATTTCTTGTCTGTTGTTCTCCTGTCTGAGAAACCTGAGAAGCATTCCTCCAACTTTTTTTTTTAAGAGAAACATATGTAGTTATATGAGAGAAGCCTATGACAGCTCCCAACTATATTAAAGAGACAGATGTGGTTATATGAGAGCAATGAGAGAAGTCTGAGACATCCGCCAACTACTTGAGAGACAGACATGGTGAATAAGTGAGTTAGGGATGGGTTAGTTGGTCATTGAGTGAGTAAATAGATAAACAAACAACACACAAAGGTAGTTATCAGGCACTCAGTGAGAAATAAAGAAGTAGAAGACCAGACAACAGAAAAACAACAGAAGTGATAGGCGTTGAGTGAGCGAGTAGTTGAGCGAGTAAGTCATTGAATAAATTAGTGAGTGCGTGAATCTGTGAATGAGTGAGTTTGAATCTTTGAATGAGTGGGTGAGTGGGTCTGTAAATGAGTCAATCAATACCCTTTAGCTCCCCAAGGAGCATAGGCTTTCAACAAACACATGCCAAGTCTTCCTGTCCTGTGCCATCTGCTCAAGTTCTTTCCATGTTTTCCTCATCATTTTCACCTCTGTATCCAGTTCTCTTCTCCATGTGTTTTTTGGTCTACCTCTGCCTCTCTTTCCCTGTGGATTTCAGAACAAGGACTGTCTTGTAACGCTATCAACAGGATTCCTCAATGTGTGTCCTATCCATCGCCAGCGTCTTCTTCTCATCTCTTGTTCCACTGACACTTGTCTGGTTCTTGTCATCAATTCCACATTTGTGACTTTGTCATACCATTTCAGTCCTTCTATTCTACACAACCACCCGTTTATAAAAGTCTGTAGCTTTTTGGTTGTTGTTTTTGTTGCTCTCCGTGTCTCAGAGCCATACAATAGGACTGACTTCACATTTGAGTTGAAGATTCTTATTTTCGTGTTGGACTTGATTTCTCTTGTTCTCCATATGTTTCCCAATGCAATGACAGCTCCTCTTGCTTTTTGTATTCTTATTTTGATATCATTGTCTGTCCCTCCATCTTTGTCTATAATGAGTGAATCAATGACATTGTTGGCCAGTAGGTGAGAGCAAGATAAAAATAGCGGAAACAGATATTTGCCAATCCATAAGCTAAAACGATTAAGCGCACGACAAAATAATTTCAAAACATTTAGTTATCTCTTGGCCTTCCAACCACTAAACACCCAGAACATTTAACCAAATGGGTTGATATCGACTTAAACTAATGATTTAACGTATTTGCAGTTACAAAGCAAACAAACCATATTTTTGTTACATTAAGCTTTACACCACGGCTCTTAATGCAGGTTCGTCATTACGGCTGACTCCTGGAATTGTGATGGTAAACTTTGGAAATAACCAGGCACTAACGTATCACGTGGCATCTCTAAAATAATCGGATTAATTTCTCGACTCAAACTATATTTCCCCGAGTTTTACGGTGTCAGGTATTGTGTGACCATTCGCTGTGATGCTTAATTGTGAAGCGATTTTACCATTTGTGGAACCGTTTTTAGTTGGATAAGGTTCGTGAATATTGTGGTAAAGTATATGAAATATAAAATGTAATGAAGTTGGAGAACAACAAAAACAATAACCAAAGAAGTAAAAATGCATAATACTTTCATAAATGGGCCCTTACATAAAATAGAAGGATTGAAATCGTACGCACAAGAACGCCAATGAGGAACTGATGACAAGAATTGAAAAAGCACTAGTGGAACAAGAAATATGAAGACAATTCTGGCGATAGATCAGAAAACACATTGAGGAAACCTGTTTAAGCTTTACAAGGTAGTCAGCGTTCTCGAATCCCCAGGGTAAGAGAGGCACAGGCAGACCAAAAAAATAATTATAAAATAAATAAATAAAATAAAACACGGAGAAGAGAACTGGAGACAGAAGAGAAAATGATGAGGAAGACGTGGAGAGAACTTGAGCTGATGTCACGTGACAGGAAGACTTGGCATGTGTTTGTTGAAGGCCTGTGTCGCGTGACAGGAAGACTTGGCATGTGTTTGTTGAAGGCCTGTGTCGCGTGACAGGAAGACTTGGCATGTGTTTGTTGAAGGCCTATGTCACGTGACAGGAAGACTTGGCATGTGTTTGTTGAAGGCCTGTGTCACGTGACAGGAAGACTTGGCATGTGTTTGTTGAAGGCCTGTGTCACGTGACAGGAAGACTTGGCATGTGTTTGTTGAAGGCCTGTGTCACGTGACAGGAAGACTTGGCATGTCTTTGTTGAAGGCCTTGTCACGTGACATGAAGACTTGGCATGTCTTTGTTGAAGGCCTATGTCACGTGACAGGAAGACTTGGCATGTCTTTGTTGAAGGCCTGTGTCACGTGACAGGAAGACTTGGCATGTTGTTGGGTCGTTCATACTCATAGTCAAGAGGTAGTTGTAAGCTAGTGTATGGTGTCACTGGTCTATGCTAGCTTAAAATACGCGAATGGTTTTCTCAATGAAAATATCTCAGAAGTGTTCTTAAAACGAACTCCAACAAGTAATAGTCAATTCTCCAATTCAGGACTGCACGCAAGTCGTTGGTGAAAGTACATGTTATTTATTGACACGATACAGACGGGAATACACAAGACGATCATGGTTACAGATTACAGATGCAAATGTCATACTTTAAAGTTGCTGATCATACTCTTAAAATTCTTGGAGATTCTTCAACAATCAAGTCCTCTTCTATCCAAGTGAGCTGAGGATCACTTCTGTTCTCCGCTAATATATATTTACAATGAAGTCCGTTGACCTTCTTCCAAGGACGTCTATCGTGGTAAATGGATTCATGTTCAAGGATCAATCTTTGATATCATACCCGTAAAATTCCCAGACTTTCTTCATACAATACTTATGTAGCATATATATAATCCAGATAAAGTTATACACGGCAATACAATCAGGTTAGAGTCTTCTGTTGACTAACCTCTCCCAAAATCCATGCCATGACTTTGGCATTGACGAAACGGCATATTAAAACATGAGAAGCATACAAAATCAATTAACTTCGTATCCTCGTAGGTATCCTCCCTCTACGGTAATTCAAACAAGGCAATCGACTCCGTTAGTCCATTCTAAGAATGACATACTACGATGGATTCCCGCTAGACCATAACTAGGAGCGGCCTGATACTTCAATTAAAATCAATCATCATCATCTCATCTCAACCCATAACCCGTCATGGGTCGTAGGGGTGCCATGGTGGAAGCATCAGCAGACAGGGTCCTCCACTGCTCTCTATCCTCAGCAATGCGTACAAGTGTGGAGAAACCGTGTCCTGCCCATTCTTTGATGTTATCAGCCCAGGATTTTCTTTGCCTTCCTCTTCTCCGTTTACCTTCGACTGTTCCCTGGAGGATCGTTTTCGAAAGGGAGTCATGACGAGTTACATGCCCAAACCAGGCAAGCTTTCGACGTTTCACTATTGACAAAAGTGGTTCTTGATGGCCTGCATAGGTGTTTATCTTCTCTCTAACATAGACATTTGTTTTGTGCTCTTTATAGCAAATGCGCAAAATTCTTCTATAACATTTATGCTCGAAAGCCTGAATCCTTCGCTCCGTATCTGCAGTGAGTGTCCAGCCCTCACACCCATACAAGAGAATAGATAATACAAGTGATTTGTATAATTTGATCTTCACAGGAAAACTGATGTTACTTTTCCAGATCACATTCAACCTTGTCATGGCAGCTGAGGCCATCTCAAGTCTTGTCTTGATTTCTTTATTTGATCTTCCATCACTACATATAGTGGACCCGAGATATTTAAAGGTGTTAACTTCTTCTAATGTTTGCCCATTTAACGTAATGTTGGTCGGAACATGTTTCTTATGGCTATTCACCAATATCTTGCTTTTTTCTATATTAATTTCCATCCCATATGTTCTTGTTACTTTCTCCAGTCTAGAGGTAAGGTCTTGAAGTTCTGATTCTGTTCCAGCTATCAGATCAATATCATCAGCAAAACGTAGATTACACAGAGGTCGGCCTCCAATCGATATGGTTGATTTATAATCGTAGAGAGCCTCCTGCATAATATGTTCTAGATAAATGTTAAAGAGCACTGGTGACAGGATACATCCCTGGCGAACTCATACAGTTGTTTTGAAAAATTCTCCAATGTCATTGCTTGCAAAAACAGCACTGCTTGCGTCCTTGTATAGTGCTTCAATGATATCTATGATGTTGGTATCAAAATTGAATTTTCTCATTATTTGCCATAAACCTTCATGCCAGACTCGATCGAAGGCTTTTGTGAAATCGATGAAGTTATGGTATAAATCATGTTGATGCTGGAGATGTTTTTCGATCAGTAATCTAATATTGAAGATTTGTTCTGAGGTACTTCTTTTTGGTCTAAAGCCAGCCTGTTCCTCTGACAAGATTTCTTCTGATTTCTGTTTTATTCTGTTCAAAAGTATCCTTAACATCACCTTACTTGGATGACTAATAAGGCTAATGGTTCTGTAGTTCTTGCACATTTTTAGATTTCCTTTCTTTGGAAGCGGTATTACTAATGACTGCGTCCATTCTTTTGGCCATTTTTTTGTACTCCATATCTTCTGGCAAATTGTTGTCATGATTTTTACTATATCTGGTCCTCCATATTTCAAGAGCTCTGCTGGTATATTATCCACACACCCGGTGACTTCCCTCCTTTCATCGAACATATAGCCTCTTCCACTTCTTCCCGTAGTATTGCTGCATTTCCGAGTTCTCTGTTTTCGCACTTAATGTTGTTTAATATGCCTAAGTCAGTGTCAAGTTTACAGTTATATAATTCTTTACAATATTCTGTCCACCTTCTCATTACAGCTGTTTTTTCATTGAGCAGAGCCCCATTGCTATCTTCTATGACAGTTACCCTGGGCTGTTGGGGTTTTGATAGTCTTCTTAATGTGTCAAAAACTGCCTTGCTGTTACCTTTTATTAGCCCCGTATTAATGGACTCACATTGATCAGCTACCCATTTTTCTTTGGCCTGTTTCATTTTCTTTCTAATATTTTTATTCACCATACTGTATTGCCATGCTGCTTCAGGAACCTCTTTCTTAACCTTTTTCATTTCTCGCCGTGTATCACATAACTTCAGAATTTCATCTGTAACCCATGGTTTGTTTATTTTCTTTCTTTTACCAAGTATTTCTGTTGCTGATTCAATGAGCACGTCTTTCATGTTCTCTGTGATTGAGTTGATATCATCCTCCAAAAAGTTGAGAGCTGCGAATTTTCCTCCAACAGTTGCCTCAAAGATTCCCGCGATTTCTGGATCTTTCAATTTGTCTAAATTGAATCTTAACTGAGAACATCTGTTTTGATTATAGTTCTTTTTGAGTTTAAGCTTGAGCATCATCAATACCATGTCGTGATCACTACCAATGTCGGCGCCAGGAAAAGTCCTAGTCTTGGCTTTATTAATGCTGGACTTGAATCTTTTGGATACAAGAATTAAAATCAATAAACATTCAATATGAAATGGGGCGACACTTACATGATACTTCCACTATTGGCTTCGACATGAAGACCAATATATATATCAGTAGAACTAATGGCTTCCACTAACTTGCCACGAATACAAGAAAAATTCCACGGCCATAAACATGGTCCGTACTGCCCCGTTCAAAACATGACGTCACAATCCCCAAACTAGGTTACCCGTGCGTCCAAAGCAACTCACACTGCATTGTGCACATCAGTGCGTGAATCAATCGCACAAATAATATAACTATATTAAGACTGGTGCGTACATTTGGCAGGACCGAAGACTACCCCCTTAGGTAATAAATGTACGTAACAGCTCCCTTATTACCTCCCCTTAAAAAAATTAATTCTATTAATTTTTTTTGAACTTAGTACCCGAGAGAGGTGAGTCAAAACTACCACAAGATATGAAATGCATAAAGTTATATCATATTAAGAAAAGAATATTAAACGAAATCAATATAACTAAATGATAGTATGCATTAAAGCACACATCCACGATCGACCTACTTTGGAACGATGTGGTAATATTCGAAGTAAAAACAAGTTGAAAATGAAAAATGAAAAAAACCATAAAAAAAAAAATGATAATAAAATTCAACTAAGTTTTCAAAAAAAAAAAAAATTTGAAACATATGATTTTCAAAAATGAAAATGAACAGCAACACTGATGATAATCAATGACAAGAGAATCAATAAAACAGAAAATTGAAAATACAGTGTGCAAAAATGAAGCAATGCAAAATTAAACACTTTAGGAATCAACACCCTTAACGTTTTCTAACACTAGTATGGTTGACTAGTGATCTAACAGTGATATATCATAACTAAGACCCGTGAATGCAGGTATTACTTGACAACTAAGAAAGTTAGTATGTGTGTGATCCATAATCAATTAAATAGATTAAATTGAATTATTCTAATTTATATATATTTCTTAATTACTAACAAATAACCAGTTACTAATATATTCTAAGTAATTCCAATATCACTATCAATATGTCAATGTTCAGTTACAACTAGTTAGTAATCGACGAGACGATGTTCTCAATGTTCCATCCACGATAAAATATATTCTCGAACACGATATGTAGTGTAATATGTTCCATAGGAATAACAAATGTATATTTGTTGCTCTTAACAATGTTTCCATTCTAATAAAAAGTTACTGTAGTACCAATGTTCCCGTACTAATAAAATGTTACTCTAATACCACTGTTCCCGTTCTAATAAAACGTTACTACACAAGAAGTAATGTTATAATCTATAAGTAAGTATATCATGAAAGTTATACTTATACGAATAATTCAGTTATATAAACAGTCTTTATAGATGTACAATCAATGATAATGTACAAAGTTATTCATGTTATCGGTGAGGATGTTTCAACATCTGGAAGTGGTTTAGTTTCGACAAGTTCGCTTGGGCATCTAGACAAACAGTCTGCGAACACATTCTTCACTCCAGGAATAGCTCGTATTTCAAAATTGAATGGTTGAAGCGCTATAGCGTAACGCGCTGACTTAGATGATTTAACGTTCTTCGTGTTCAGTGCGGTAAGAGCTTTTTGGTCAGATTCCACCACAAAGTGTGAGCCGAGGAGGTAACGTTCCAGTTTTGTGATTGCCCACACAAATGCGAGGAGCTCTTTATCCAAAACGGAGTATTTGAGTTCGCTCTCCGTAAGTTTTCTGGACACGTACATCACCGGAAATAAGGTGCCGTTATATTCCTGCATCAAAACTGCAGCAATAGCGTAAGAACTTGCATCACTGCGAAGAATGAAAGTGAGATTTTTGTTAGGCAACCTCAAAAAAGGTTCATTTGAAAAAAATCCTTTTATATAGTCTAACGCCGTTTGGTGATCCTGCGACCACTTTATTACATTAGATGTGCCTTTCTTCAGTAGAGACGAAAAAAGGTGCAGTTATAGTAGACAAATGAGGGATGAATTTTGAATAGAACTGTATTAGTCCTAAAAGCGACCTAACTTGTTTTTTTGTCTTAGGTGCCGAGATGTTTAAAATTTTAGAGACGTTACTGTCTTCTGTATACATGAAACCATGACCTATGCGGTGACCCAGAAATGAGATGTCATGAAAACCGACAAAAGCCTTTGAAGGTTTCGCTGTTAAGTTATAATCCCGTAAGGTAGAAAGTAAAGCTTTTAATCCATGAATATGTTCATCCCAAGAGTCACTGAAAAGACAGATGTCATCTATATAAGTAATGACATCGGGACGATGAGACAATATGCGGCGCATCATGCGTACAAAGGTAGCTGGCGCATTCATTAATCCGAATGGCATAAAATTCCATTGAAAAAGACCCCGTGGCGTCGAGAAAGCGGTGAATGGCTTTGCTTTAGGAGTGAGTGGCACTTGCCAATAGCCCTTTGAAAGGTCAAATTTCGAAAAGAATGTGGCATGAGATAATTTCTCCAATAAGTCGTCTAAAAGAGGTAACGGTTCCGCATCGAATTTTGTAACTTTGTTTAATTTCCTGTAATCTACGCAAAGACGTATATTGTTGTCCTTCTTCCTAATGATTACCATAGAAGAAGAATATGGTGATGAAGATGGTTCAATTATATTTAATTGAAGCATCTCATCCAATTCCTTATCAACCTTATCACGAAAGTGTAAAGGAATAGGATATGGGCGAACTCGAATAGGCGTATCGTCAGTCAGAATAATGTCATGTTGGATGACTGACGTATGACCTGGGATGTCAGTGAGGACATCCTCATACGAGTGTAGAATATTAGAGACTTGCTGACGTTGATCAGCCGAAAGAGTAGATGAGATTGTAACATCATTCCATTTCTCAGTGGAATGGAGTGGTACAACTGGTATTGGTAGTTGTACATCATCGAAAGAAGATTCTTCTTCTTGGATGACTGACAAACTAGAATAGTGTTGAATAGGAGGTGTAGGATCGTCAGTTGCCTGAAACACTGACTGTAGATAATCAGGACGTGAGTAATACTCCTTCAACATGTTAATGTGGAAGGTTTTATGTTTACCATTAACATCAACGATGTAGTCGACATCGGATATTCTTGAGATGATCCTGAAAGGACCTCTCCAGGTAATTAAAAGACGATTGTTATGCGCAGGGAGTAATACAAAAGCTTCGTCACCAGGAATAAGCTGGCGAAGACGTCTATACTTGTTTGCAAATAGACGAGCTTTTTCTTTGGCTTGTTCGGATGATGCAGTAGCTAGTCTACAAGCATCTATGATTCTCTTTCTCAGAGAGATCACATACTCATAAGAGGATTGAGTTTCCTCTTCAATATTCTCGTCAACCAATAAGTCGTGGATTAACGACATCGGACCGCGTGGTTGCATGCCAAAAACTAGCTGGAATGGAGAAAACCCCGTGGCTTGTTTTTGTACTTCGCGATACGCGAACAGAGCAGCGGGTATGACCCGATCCCAGTCTTGGGGATGGTCTTGGGTCATCTTACCCAACAACTGCTTGAGTGTCCTATTGAGACGCTCAATTAACCCATTTGACATCGGATGATAAATAGAACTAAGAGATCTGTCTATACCTAATGTCTTCATAACTTGAGACATGGATTCAGAAATGAACTGAACCCCATGATCCGACAAGATTTTCCGTGGAAAACCAATGCGTGAGAAGATTAACATCAATGCCTCTGCTACACTGGCAGATGAAGTGTTCTTGAGAGGGATGGCCTCAGGCCAACGAGTGCACATATCAATGCACGTAAGAATATGCGTATGCCCTCTAGCAGATGGAAGCATCGGACCAATAATGTCAATGGCCATTTTATCAAATGGTCTAATCGGGATGTCCGCAGCTTGAATAGGAGCCGCATGAAATGGACCCCGTACCTTAACTTCCTGACATATCAAACAGGACGACAATAGAGAGTGATGTCCCTATGGACGCCTGGCCAGTAGAATGCCGAAAGCACTCTGGATTTGGTACGCGAAAAACCCATATGGCCCGCACATTGCGAGTCATGCGCATGTCGTAATATACGAGATCTCATAGAGGATGGGACTAAGATCTGATAACATAAGGATGAATCCTTTTCCCGTATTACTCTAACCAAAATCCCATTTTTAAGTATAAAGTCATGTCTAGATTTTGCAAGTTTGTTGCTGGTATTCTTTTTGTTCACATACTGAAAATTTTTTTTTAATGAATCATCATTCTTTTGCAATGTTGCAAACAACTCCCGTGAAATAGGAGCATCATCATCACAAGTGGTATGAACTGTAGGTTCAATAGGTGTATCATGCGACATATTAGTAGCTTGCGCTCTAGTCACTACTGCATTTGCAGTTTGAATATGTCGCTCTTCCCATTCAGCTATTTGCTGTGGTGTACACTCTTTAATACCATGTATGCGACCAAGTATTAAATCACAAATTGGATTCGGAAGGAGACATGCCTGGATCTTTCCTGAAAAAAATGGTGTATTAAGATCAATAATAGCAGTGGGAAATGTTTCAACGGTGCCACCAAAAGTCACACACTTGACAACCCTGCCCGTGGCACAACTTGGGTTGATCAGCGAAGTCCGGACGCCCACAGTGCTACAACCTGAGTCAAATAGGAGAGAGCATGAAATGTTGTTGACAAATCCCTTGTTAAACTTAAGAGAGCCCTGTCCCTGGTGTACTGACGCAGCAGTGGCCGTACAGACTGCAGGTAGACTAGGCAAGGTATGTCCGCAACGCAGCGTCGTGATCGCCTTAGGCTGGAAAAGAGTCGAGCATTCTGGACAGTCTTTCACCTGGGTACAATCAAGAGAACAAGACATAGCATTGTGAGTTTCAGCTACTTTACCCTGTTCAATGTTAGCCTGTGTATCAATTAAAGAGACATTAGAATGTCTACCCGTATTACTCGACGATCTATCTCTGCGACGCGATCGATTTTGATTATTTGCATTAAAATTGCCATAATTGTCGTTTCTGCTTGAGTTAAAATTTGGATGAGTCCGATAATTTGTATAATTAAAGTTATGATGTTCTTTAAAATTTTTATTCCAAGAACCTTGTCTGTTTTGCGGACCCTGAGATCTTGATCTCCAGTTTTGTTTATTATAATGTCCTTGATTATTTTTAAAATTATTGTTACCAAAATCTCGCGATCTGTGAGCTTGGTTCCAAGAAACATTAAATGGAGCAGATTGTTGAAATTGCTTCCCTTTGTAAAAGTTATCATTGTTAAAATTGTAATTATTTCCCTTATTGACATACCTGTCAGCACTAAAGGAACGATTTCGTGAAAAATTGTTTTGTTGTGCTGCAAAAGCAACAGGCAATTCATTCTTAATCTGTGCATTACTTAGATCCATGGTTGGGTGAGCAGTGCAAAAATTTTTTGCATGTTCTTCTAAGTCTTTCATTGATAAAGGTTTCCGTTCGTGTAAAAATGCGAGAAATGTAGGATTTACAGACGATAGTACCTTATCGCGCATCAGTAAATCGAAGAGACCTTCATACGACTTTTCAATTTTGGATAATTCGATCCATCTTTCTAGGGTTAGTCGTATTTGTGACAGAAAATCACTGAAATTTCTGCTTGATTGCGGTAGCAATGTACGAAATCTTAATCGGTATTCATCTTCTGTCATTTGAAATTTCTTCAGAAGTGCGGCTCTAAGAGCATTATAATCATTCTTCTCATTAATACTGGTAGTATGATAAACTGCTAAAGCATCCCCAGTAAGTAACCTGGATAAATATGTGCAATACAGTGTTTTATCCACGTTATAAGACCTACAAGTGGCCTCAAATCTATCTAGGAAAAATATTACGTCATCCGACGGGGGATTAAATTTAGGTAATTTAAGGTTAATTTCCTTAAAATGATCATGTCTGGATGAAGTTTGGCTTTCAAAGTTCTCTGAGAATTAGCTTCCTGAGTTAACCTAAGTCTCTCATATTCTGACTCTGCTAATTTTAGTTCATGCTGTCGTTTTTTATCATTCTCTTCCATCTCAAGCTGAAGTCGTTTTGTGTTTTGTTCAGCTATTAATCTTCTTTCTTCCATTTCTTTTTGTTTAACTTCCATTTCCTTTTGTTTAACTTCCATCTCAATTTTAAGTCTTTCTTCAGCCTCCCTTTGCTTCTGTTCTGCCTCTCGCTGAAATCGTTTCTCTTCTAATTCAGCGGCTAATCTCATTTTTTTCTCCTCTTCCTCAGCTATAAATTTCCTCTTCTTTTCATCCTCCTCAGCAGTTAATCTCATTTTTTTCTCCTCTTCATCAGCTATAAATTTCCTCTTCTTTTCATCCTCCTCAGCAGTTAATCTCATTTTTTTCTCATTCTCCTCAGATTCAATCCGTTTTTGATCTGCCTCAAATTGAAGTTTTTCTAGTCTTAAAGTTTCTAACTTTCTCTGTTCGGCTTCTATTTCTTGAGCTTTCCTATATTCTGCAAGTGCAAATGCTTTTGCTTCATCAGGAGCCATCTGAAGAGCTTTTGCTTGCTTAATGAAATAATCTAGTGAATACATTATGCTTTATAAGTAGTCACAATACTCTTGATTTATAAAATGATAATTAATCAATATAAATTAATTAACCTTGTTACTTTGCCAAGTGTACGTCGTTCCTGTCCTAGAACGGTATCTTTTGTTATCATATAGTTATGAAATATATCAATAATCAATATAGTAATTTATGTAATGAAATGTCATGTAAGCAACAACGTGAAAGACAATAGAAACATTACCGACAAGACACGATAATCAAAGACGAATGAACACAATCGTAGAAATCAACAAAATAGAAAGGTGTAACTAAAATAGAATATCGTAAAAATTTACGATGATAACTACGACCAGATATTCAACAGAACAATTGACAACACAGTGTAAAAACATAGGTTTTGTAAAAAACTGAACGACAGGAAAGGTGAGACGGACGCATAATACAAACAAAATTCATCATAAAACTAAATACGAGTAAAAATAACTACGAGAACAACAATTAAATGTGACGAAACAGCTAAACAGATACTATTATAAGGAACAATTAGCGATCGGAACTTCGGCAAGGTTTCTAGCCTTGAACCGGAATTATCGCTCAATTGAAACTTACAAGTTGAGCCCTACAGAACGTCTGACGAAGAGCCCGAATTGGCTTCGAGATGGATCTCGTTCGTCAGATCAACCTCCCTACCTCCCACGACAAATGTACAACATATAACATATAACATGGAAAATGTAAATATGGACATAACAATAAAAGGCACAGCTAAAAGTAATAAAATGTACAACGAAAGTACGTTATACTTATCTCGCGTGTGCCGGGAAAAAAAACAATGTGCCTCGTCTCCGTGGATGTACGTCTGAGGATAAAATACTTCGCTCTGCGTATATAATAACAGCTCGCACGTAATAAAGACGAATAGGTGATCCCAAGGCAGTCAGTCACTGTAAAACTTGACGTGGAGGTTGATTGATGACCTTGAGCATTTGGTAACCGTAAGTTGCTTCTGATTCATCGTCACACTAGGTTCCAAGTTTGAGATGTTGTCGCCTTGAAAGTTCAAATCTTCTTTTCAACCGATACTTGGATTGAGTACGTTCCTGTGAAATTATTAATTTCCAGACCACACTGGCATACCATTTACTGTTGGGTCTTTCATACTCATAGTCAAGAGGTAGTTGTAAGCTAGTGTATGGTGTCACTGGTCTATGCTAGCTTAAAATACGCGAATGGTTTTCTCAATGAAAATATCTCAGAAGTGTTCTTAAAACGAACTCCAACAAGTAATAGTCAATTCTCCAATTCAGGACTGCACGCAAGTCGTTGGTGAAAGTACATGTTATTTATTGACATGTACAGACGGGAATACACAAAACGATCATGGTTACAGATTACAGATGCAAATGTCATACTTTAAAGTTGCTGATCATACTCTTAAAATTCTTGGAGATTCTTCAACAATCAAGTCCTCTTCTATCCAAGTGAGCTGAGGATCACTTCTGTTCTCCGCTAATATATATTTACAATGAAGTCCGTTGACCTTCTTCCAAGGACGTCTATCGTGGTAAATGGATTCATGTTCAAGGATCAATCTTTGATATCATACCCGTAAAATTCCCAGACTTTCTTCATACAATACTTATGTAGCATATATATAATCCAGATAAAGTTATACACGGCAATACAATCAGGTTAGAGTCTTCTGTTGACTAACCTCTCCCAAAATCCATGCCATGACTTTGGCATTGACGAAACGGCATATTAAAACATGAGAAGCATACAAAATCAATTAACTTCGTATCCTCGTAGGTATCCTCCCTCTACGGTAATTCAAACAAGGCAATCGACTCCGTTAGTCCATTCTAAGAATGACATACTACGATGGATTCCCGCTAGACCATAACTAGGAGCGGCCTGATACTTCAATTAAAATCAATAAACATTCAATATGAAATGGGGCGACACTTACATGATACTTCCACTATTGGCTTCGACATGAAGACCAATATATATATCAGTAGAACTAATGGCTTCCACTAACTTGCCACGAATACAAGAAAAATTCCACGGCCATAAACATGGTCCGTACTGCCCCGTTCAAAACATGACGTCACAATCCCCAAACTAGGTTACCCGTGCGTCCAAAGCAACTCACACTGCATTGTGCACGTCAGTGCGTGAATCAATCGAACGCACAAATAATATAACTATATTAAGACTGGTGCGTACATTTGGCAGGACCGAAGACTACCCCCTTAGGTAATAAATGTACGTAACACATGTGTTTGTTGAAGGCCTGTGTCACGTGACAGGAAGACTTGGCATGTGTTTGTTGAAGGCCTGTGTCACGTGACAGGAAGACTTGGCATGTGTTTGTTGAAGGCCTATGTCACGTGACAGGAAGACTTGGCACGTCTTTGCTGAAGGCCCGTGTCACGTGACAGGAAGACTTGACATGTGTTTGTTGAAGGCCTGTGTCACGTGACATGAAGACTTGGCATGTGTTTGTTGAAGGACTGTGTCACGTGACAGGAAGACTTGGCATGTGTTTGTTGAAGGTCTGTGTCACGTGACAGGAAGACTTGGCATGTGTTTGTTGAAGGCCTGTGTCACGTGATAGGAAGACTTGGCATGTCTTTGTTGAAGGCCTGTGTCACGTGACAGGAAGACTTGGCATGTCTTTGTTGAAGGCCTGTGTCACGTGACAGGAAGACTTGGCATGTCTTTGTTGAAGGCCTGTGTCACGTGACAGGAAGACTTGGCATGTCTTTGTTGAAGGCCTATGTCACGTGACAGGAAGACTTGGCATGTGTTTGTTGAAGGCATGTGTCACGTGACAGGAAGACTTGGCATGTGTTTGTTGAAGGCCTGTGTCACGTGACAGGAAGACTTGGCATGTCTTTGTTGAAGGCCTGTGTCACGTGACAGGAAGACTTGGCATGTGTTTGTTGAAGGCCTATATCACGTGACAGGAAGACTTGGCATGTCTTTGTTGAAGGCCTGTGTCACGTGACAGGAAGACTTGGCATGTCTTTGTTGAAGGCCTATGTCACGTGACAGGAAGACTTGGCATGTCTTTGTTGAAGGCCTGTGTCACGTGACAGGAAGACTTGGCATGTCTTTGTTGAAGGCCTATGTCACGTGGCAGGAAGACTTGGCATGTGTTTGTTGAAGGCATGTGTCACGTGACATGAAGACTTGGCATGTGTTTGTTGAAGGCCTGTGTCACGTGACAGGAAGACTTGGCATGCCTTTGTTGAAGGCCTGTGTCACGTGACAGGAAGACTTGGCCTGTGTTTGTTGAAGGCCTATATCACGTGACAGGAAGACTTGGCATGTCTTTGTTGAAGGCCTGTGTCACGTGACAGGAAGACTTGGCATGTCTTTGTTGAAGGCCTATGTCACGTGACAGGAAGACTTGGCATGTCTTTGTTGAAGTCCTGTGTCACGTGACAAGAAGACTTGGCATGTGTTTGTTGAAGGCCTGTGTCACGTGACAGGAAGACTTGGCATGTGTTTGTTGAAGGCCTTTGTCGCGTGACAGGAAGACTTGGAATGTGTTTGTTGAAGGCCTTTGTCGCGTGACAGGAAGACTTGGAATGTGTTTGTTGAAGGCCTATGTCAGTTGACAGGAAGACTTGGCATGTGTTTGTTGAAGGCCTGTGTCACGTGACAGGAAGACTTGGCATGTGTTTGTTGAAGGCCTATCTCACGTGACAGGAAGACTTGGCATGTGTTTGTTGAAGGCCTATGTCACGTGACAGGAAGACTTGGCATGTCTTTGTTGAAGGCCTGTGTCACGTGACAGGAAGACTTGGCATGTGTTTGTTAAAGGCCTATATCACGTGACATGAAGACTTGGCATGTGTTTGTTGAAGGCCTATATCACGTGACAGGAAGACTTGGCAGGTGTTTGTTGAAGGAATATGTCACGTGACAGGAAGACTTGGCATGTGTTTGTTGAAGGCCTATGCTCCTAGGGGAGATAAAGCTTATTGGTTGATTGTTGCTTAATTTTGAAACGATATTGCTTCTTGTAGGATCGATTTTGTTGAATATGAAATAATGTTCACGAATATTTTGATGAACTACAAGGGGATTGACATAAGTCTTGGGCCTGACCATGAAGGAGTCACAGGAGGAAGATGAAACTTGGCACATTTAAAGTTCATCATATTTGCACTGAATGTGTGAAGTGCGCATTTGTTTCTTCAATGAGTTTTCCCGCTACGGTGCACGGCGCAATGTACCCTATTGACCGGATCTGCTGCTCCAAAGATTTGACAAAACAATGGAAAAAAAGGAAGCCAGAGCTGTGATAAAATTTCTGATGTTTCAGGGAAAAACACCTACATTGTTTGGAGACCATGGTGACAGTAGATGAGACTTGGGTACACCATTATGACCCCGAATCCAAAATTGCCAGCATGCAATGGAAAACCCCGGGCTCCCCAACACCTGTCAAGCCGAGGGCGCAGAAATCTGCAGGAAAAGTGATGCTGACTGTTTTTTGGGACGGCAAAGGTGTCCTTTTGAAATATTATCTGCCTTGTGGCACCACAGTTAATGGACAGTACTATGCAGATCTTCTCACAAAACTAAGAAACGTTGTGACCAGGAAACGAGGAATAACGCGCACTCAAAATCTTTCTTTGCTTCAAGACAACGCGCCCTCTCACAAAGCACAGCTTGTGCAGCTAGCAGCCAACGATTTCTTCTTCTTCTTCTTCTTCTTCGTTCGTCCTGAAAAGGACGGTGGTTGCGTTGTGTCTGTTTACGCCTAAGCTGTGATATCTGCACCTTTCGGTCGACACGTCCGACATCTGCACGGCATTTTTTAGGACCGTTTTTGCCTTCCCATTTCGATCCACACTCGCTCAGCCAGACTGCACAGCTGCAGACTGTTTCCAGGACCACCACGTGGAGGTGGAGTGCGGTCTTGACCAGCTCTGGTTCGCTGGTCCTGACGCAGGCAGTTAAGCTATGAGTCGCTGACTGCGGTCTCTATTGCTGCGTCTTGAGGTCCCAGCCAACGATTTGAATATTGAAATTCTTCCACACCCACCATATTCTCCAGATTTGGCTCCATCAGACTTTTTTCTATTCCCAAATCTTAAAAAACAGCTAAAAGGAAATCATTTTGACAGCGATGAAGAGGTTATACTGGCATGTGATGACTGGTTTAGTTTGAAAAATAGGGTGTTCTACTCCCAAGGTCTTTTCAAGGTCAAGCAGAGATGGCAGAAGTGTGTCACTTCAGACGGTGGCTATATTGAAAAGGAATAAACACTATACAAAATTTCAGTTCTCTGTGACATGTCCTTCATGGTCAGGCCCAAGACTTATGTCAATCCCCTTGTATTTGATATAAAAAATTAAAATGAAGTTTTTATTGTGCAGAGGGTTTAGAGCAGTAGCCTCCTGCGGCAAATTTACCGGGTTTAAAACCATGCAGCGACACGCTCCAGTGTACTCAGCCGTAAAAAAAACAACATTGGTTTATGACTCTTTGCCAATGTTTCTTCTAATTTGTAATGGCCCGTGTGCACACAAATTTCGAGTAGAGAAAATGTCTCCCTCACTGACAAACTAATGTACGCACCAACTTAAATGTATGCCATTCTCAATGGACAACCGTTTTTATGTTATTATGATCACACGAGCAGATAACCCGTCAAGATATGGCGGGAATAATTATGTTGGACTTTTCTACTGCCTGCCCTGATGACGTCACTAATTCTCCTGGGGTCATTTCATTCATTCTCAATTTCCGTCACGTGATATGGAGTGGTGATTCTCTGGTTTAACATATAAATATATGCGATGTAGGTGTTTATTCATACTTACTCGCACAAACTCTGCTTAATTTAAAATGGAAGAAAACTCAAGAAATTTTTTAAAAAATATGAGACATTAATATTTCTGAAATAAGTGCCATTGACAGATGGGAAGAAATGCGCGTTATTTCAGTCAGCGTGCAATTTAGTTTCCAGACCAGATTTGCGCGGATTTTCCTTAAAAGGTTGCACGTTTGGTGCGAGGAGATGGGATAGCACATTACCGCTAAGGCAATTCTTTAAAAAGGGAAATTGTTTGAATTTAATTTTTGTGCGCAGTTCAATTTCCTGTGTGCGCTGATAACACAAGGTGACGAAGAAGGGAATTGGTCACCCCCACCTCCCACAGCGGGTCACCCCACCTCACACAGCTGGTCACCCCACCTCACACAGCTAGCCACCCCCCTGTCACAGAGAGTTTTATGATCAATAAATTTTCTATATTCTCTTCTTTTTCTACCCGTGTCCTTTATTTTATCATCGCTCTTTTATCCTTTTCCTGTGTTTTCGCATTCGTACGTTTGCGACTATAAACATTACTATTTTCCCATTCATACTTTCGCCTGTTTCTTTAATCATTTAGAAACGCACCCGCATGTTATTATATAACGTGTCAATCACTGCATTCAGACGAGATGTGTGATTATGTTTCATACTCAGACATAGTAGCAGACTTTTGGTCTAGCATTTTCACCTGACACGAACGTTTCTCCGGCATGAGGTGTGATAACCGACATCTGCACAGCGCAGAATGAGACATTTGTCTGGTAATTTCCTCTGTCACGGCACTCTCTGACAGTTTCGTAGCGTGAGGTGTCTAAGACGCGTTTGGCATGTTATGTCCAGCGTCTAAGGTATGTAGGTGGTAGGAAAGGGGAGAGATCGGGTTTTTGGAAATAGTGGGATCTTTGTCTGTTTGATAGATATAATCAGAGTTTTAAACTTGATTTCACTCATTCTTCATTTGCAGTAGACGTGGTCACTTCGTTCTAGATACTTAAACTTATAAGTGAAACTCTTAGTTTCGATGTGATACCGTAGTTCTGTGTTGTGGTAATTATTATATTAAGTATCTAATATTTTGTGAGTGATTAAGTGTTGAATCGCCTATTTTTCAGTAGTTCTGTGTGCAGAGAGAATTGAAATATAGTCTGTATTATTTTCTAGTGACGTGTTTCAGTGGAAAGTAGAATAAATTATATTTCTAGCTTAAAATCATGCAGCTGTAAATGAATTTGATTTTACTGCTAAATAATCAGACGAGAATATATTTTAAAATTAACTAATAACTGAGGAGCCGCGCTAGCGTAGTGGGTACCACACCGCTCTGGCGACCGGGTGATGCAGGATCAAACCCGGGCGACGGCATTTGAGGATTTTTCGTCGACCGGGATTTGGACTGGATTAACTCGAGACCTGGCGAGGACATTTGAAGGAGTGTCGTCGACCAGGGATATACGGCTCCTGAGCCGACCCAGCTGTAATGGGTACCTCCGAAATCGGCGAGTGTCTGCCTGAATGGCGAGGGACACCTGTCTCTGTACAAGAAAAAAGGGATACTCACGTAAAAATCAATGTCAGGTTAGACATTAATAATAACCTGAGATTTCGCCTCGAGTATTAGCGGGCGTACGAAAAAAAAAAAAAAAACTAATAACTGAAATGCTACATCAGTGAGTATTGACGGGATACATATGTATTCCTAATTCATGATGATTGATTTTATGAATATAACTACTTCACGGGAATTTAAACGATAAGTCAAGCGCTACGCTTGCAGTTTAAAATGTAAGTTATAACGAGTACATAGTATGTATAATTATTTGATATGTGTTTTTTCCTCTATTTAGTGAAGAAAACTGGGGTTAACCCAAACTTTGCCAGCGTTAAGTACTGATGAGTAATATCTGAGAAGAACTAAAACATTTCCTTAAAAGACTTGGTGTAAAATCTTTACAAGACCTTTAAAGGTGAAATGACATAACGGGCCTATTGCGCCAGATTTTATTCTTCCTGAGAAAAACTTAAGTACAGTTCAGCCCTTGTGGCGAGTAAACTATTACAAACAGTAACGTTCCGCAAATTATGTCAACTTGTGGTGTGACCAAGAATTTTTTACCTTTTGATCGAAGTTACAAACCTGACATTGTTCCTAAGTAGTGGAAACCTCGTGATTCTGATCATGTGAGGGCGCTTGAAAACTAATTCTTACCTGAACTGATAAAGTGACACTAACTTAAAATCTGAACAAAATTATCGCCTGAAGAGGACGCTCCCCGGACAAATTGGATGAAACCAAGATCTGCAGAGCTGGGTATTCGCTTCATCAAACGATAAAACAGATTGTGTCATAACGTGCGCCTGACGGCGAACAGCAGCACGATTGTAGGTAAGGTTGTGTGAGACAGGGCCCTGATGAATGAACCGAGAGAAAGCAGGAACGAGTGACTCTTTTTTTTATGGTATACCAAATTTCACCCACTTTGTAATTTCTTTATGCAAGTTCTTTTGTTGCAACAAGATACTTTTCCTTATGATAGAGCATACTAATATCTAAGTCTGTTCATACCTTTAAAAGGGGAAAATCATTAGATTACCGCTAATGTATCCTTGATTCCTTGGGGCTATCACTTTCTTCTAACAGGACTGTGGGCATACCTTGAAGGATAAGATCATACTGTGGGTCTATCATTCTTGTAGCATTTTTATTGACTTTTTTTTTTACTATTTATATATGCTTTGATGTAATTTTATGTGTTGTGATGGAATTTTCTGATAATTAAAAATTCCCTTGAACTTAATCAGTGTGTCGGGTCAGCTCGTTCCCAAATATCTATATGATCATTGTTATAGTTTTCCCACGTGTGTGCGTCTACATGTCGTCAATTGTGTATGTGTGTGCACGTGAGTGGTAATATATATATATATATATATATATATATATATATATATATATATATATATATATTAGTATATATAGTTTATGGACTGTCTGACTCCTCTGGATCTGTTGTAGAAGATAGGCGGAGAGAGAAGATTCTCGCTTTCCGGGACAGTCTCTATAAATTTCTACCATCTCACTCGTGGAAATTTATTTCTATTATCATCTCTCACTGTGGCTATCACTCATTCTAATCTATTCAGAAGGGACCAACCCAAGTCTTAATTCCCCTATCAAAAATCTACGACACCCACCTCACACAGCTGGTCACCCCACCTCACACATCTGGTCACCCCACCTCACACTGCTGGACCTAGTAAATTCTTCAATATTTCACTCACCTACGACAGTATCTTAAATAGATCTTACTTTTACCTTATATTACTGTGTCAAACTTTATCTTACCTTTTCCTTATATTACTGTGTCAAACTTTATCTTACCTTTACCTTATATTACTGTGTCAAACTTTATCTTACCTTTACCTTATATTACTGTGTCAAACTTTATCTTACCTTTACCTTATATTACTGTGTCAAACTTTATCTTACCTTTACCTTATATTACTGTGTCAAACTTTATCTTACCTTTACCTTATATTACTGTGTCAAACTTTATCTTACCTTTACCTTATATTACTGTGTCAAACTTTATCTTATCTTTACCTTATATTACTGTGTCAAACTTTATCTCACTTTTACCTTATATTACTGTGTCAAACTTTATCTTACCTTTACCTTATATTACTGTGTCAAACTTTATCTTACCTTTACCTTAATGTTAAGTCATGTTTTATTAATGGGAGTTAGGTGTTAAAGATTTATATGTATGGGTCGGATTTTTGTACATACGTTAGTAAGCACGCTTTAGTGATGAGATGATTTTTTGAGTTGGGGGCTTATTGCTCGATAATTTTTGAACACAGCTCAACTGTGTGGTTGCTAGTTTGTTTTAAAAAAAAAATAGGATAAAGAAAGTTTTCGAATGTGCTTAGTGTGGTTTTTGGGAAGAGACGGGTTGAGCTGAGCGATAGTCTCATGCGGTTAGTCCGCACGTGAGTAATTTTTACTGAGCTGTTCTGAGATGCAGTAATCTCGTGACAGTACGTTCCTGGCAGGGCTTCGGGATGGTGTATTATCCATCTCGCTAGTGTGTTCCAGTGGGTTCTTTTTGTAAAGGAGAATATTTGATAAGTACAGAATATATATATGTATTATCGAAGTGAAGATAGAGAGATTTACGGGAATGTTTTTCTCCCGGTGTATTTGTCATACAAAGCCTTGGATTGTACGGGCTTATTGTTATACTGCATTTTGTTGTTCAAAGCTTGGATTGTGATGGATTATTGATGTACTGTGTTTGTTACTAAAGCCTTGGATTGCACGGGCTTATTGTTATACTGCATTTGTTGTTCAAAGCTTGGATTATGATGGATTATTGATGTACTGCGTTTATTACTCAAGCATTGGATTATGATGGCTTATTGTTGTACTGCATTTGTGTTCAAAGCCTTGGATTTACTATGCTGGCTTGTTTATGTATAGTGCTGATTATTAAAAACCTTGGAGTAGGTCAGCTCAAGTCATGTTATTATGAACCGTGATGCATGCAGTCCCGGTTAACGGATATTTGGATTTATTCACCCGATGCTGTATGTTTATGCTGTGAACTATTTATACCATGATGTCTACGTCACTGTGTCGGTAATAAACCGTGTATAACGTTACCAGTCGTTTCAACATTTCCTGACTCTTACGTTTACTGTGGTGTGTGGTTCCAGTCTGTGTTGGTATGCCAGAACCCTTTGCATTCGCGTATGTTGACAGTCACTCACTCACACACCGGTCGGCCATCCGTAAGCCCGACCTAAGCTGATCGTCATTATCAGCGTATATATATATATATATATATATATATATATATATATATATATATATATATATATATATATATATATATATATATATATATATATATATATATATATATATATATATATATATATATATATATATATATATATATCAGCATTACCTTCTTTCCACCACTATAAACTTGACTTAGAAGCCGAAGTATTGGCCAGTCTTAATCTGCTACCAAAAAAAACAAACATGTGTAAAAGAAAATAAACTGGTAACATAAAGTGGTGAGCCAGTTCTCTGCGGTGCCATACCAACTATAGAAGGAGATAAGCAAACATGTTCAACACCATTCTATAGGATATTTACTAATAGAAGATTTTTGGCGATGTCAAGTTTCACAAGATTTACAATGTTGACAATCCTATTTTTGGTGACCAAGTATTTCAAGTAGACATCATCCATGTTTAAGTGTTTCCTTTCAACACTCGATGAGGAGATCCTGTAGCCATCAACGTTGGATTGTATTGTCATATCCGATGTCCATCATTACTGTTGTTACGGAAGCTGGGAGTTTTTTCCTTTTCAAGATAAGTGGTTGTTCGTATGTAAAACTGTACCACTGTTCGTTGTAGTTGAGCCTTCCTTAGAGCTTACATTATTATATTTCTTCTTCTATGTTATATGTTCTATGTTTATGTGGGAGGTTGGAGTGGTGACTTACGAAGGGAACATCCCAGTTCACCCAGGGCCTTCGTAAGCGTTCTCTAGGGACATTCTTGCGGATTTCCCGCAGTGGAAATTTTCCAGCGAATCTTTTGCTGAAGCAGTTTAGTCCACTGTGTTTGGTAATCCGTGACATCTTTGTTTAGGTGTGACGAAACGTTTCATTGTTGTGGTCATAGTATTTTCTCTGTTCCTTAGTTTTTTTTAAATTAATTTGTTTGTGGGTGTCTTCCTCTCCTGGCTGTCTTTTATTTCTATACACATTTTTCGTTTATACACTGTGCTGTTGCTTGTCTTGTCACGCTTTTCGCATGTCATTGCATTCTTTGCAATATTTTTTCTTTAGTTTGCTGTATTGATTAGCTGATTCTGCGAACGTGGTCATTTGTTCTTTATATCTTGTCTTCGTCACTCTTGTTTACGTTGTCTATTTCTCTCATGGTCAGATAATATTATGATGCATATTTTGTAAGTAATTAATGACATTGTTAATAGGTTTAAAAGTAATTATACAAGTTCTTAAGCAAAGACTTGCCTTCCACTGAGTTGGGATAAAGTGAGCTTCTCCAGGTATATTTACATAAGTTTTATCTCATAAAATTAGACAAAATGTCTACTTTAGACTACTTTATTAAACAAGGGAAATCCCTTGGTAGGACTACTGAGGAAGTAAAAGACTTCGCACGTGTCGAATATGACAAAGCTCAGAAGTTCGAAGAGAGAAAACTTCAACTGGAAATTGAAAATCAGAAAATGGAGGCTGAAGATAGGAGATTGCAGATGCAGACAGAAGAGAGAAAATTTCAGATGGAGGCTGAAAAACAGAAATTGGAGGCGGAGAAAATTCAAAAGCAAATGGAAATGGAAAAGAGGAAACTTCAGTTGCAAGCGGAGGAAAATGTTAGACTCCATGAGCAAAAATTGTTATCCATGGAGCTGGAAAAAATGAAGGTAATGAATGATATTAATACACAAAATCCTACAAATACTCAAACAACTTCTCATAAGACAAATGCTAATTCTTATAAACTTAGATTACCTCAATTTAAACCTACCTCCGACGATATCTTATTTTACCTAAATAGATTTGAACTTACACGTGAATCTCAGAAAATAGATAAGTCGGAATATTGTGCACGACTTATGGAACTACTTGCGGGTGAAGCTATGAATGTTGTAAGTAGGTTGGAGGGGCCTGACAAAAATAACTATGATACTGCCAGGGCTGCCTTATTAAAGAAATACCAACTTAATGAAGACGGTTATCGTTTGCCCTTTAAGACTCTGTTTCCGGAGACTGGGGAAGATTTTTCAGAGTTTATAGCAAATATACGTCTTACGTTCTCACGTTGGATTGAACTTTCAAAAACTGAACACACATATGAAGACCTTATGGATTTATTGCTTCGTGACAAAGTCATGTCATCAGCGAATGAGTCTTTTCTTTCCTTCTTACATGAGCGAAAGCCAACAAACTTGAAAGATATGGAACAATACTGTTGTCAATACGTCACGGCACACCCAAATGTGACTGTTACCCACTCTCAAGTTAGAGAGGGTTTACCCGTGGCTTCAGCAATACCATATGCTCCTAATTTGCGCTGTAGATCACAAAGTGCTGAACGCAATTTTGGTAGGAGAGATAATCGTGATTTTAGACAGTACCAAGAAGGTCCATCACGTAGTAATTCTCCCTCTCCAAGAAACTGGAGACAATTTAACGGACCTCAACATTTTGGTTCCAACAATTATGGAAATTTTGGAAGGGGTAACTACACTAGAGATTATCAACCTTACAATAATTTTTCTCGGAGACAAAAAAATCCATCTAATAGATATTTTGATCAAAGGGGAAATAGTAATCGCAACTATGCTAACTGGGGTTCAAATCAGAACAATTGTCCTAATAGAGGAAATAGCAATGGTCCCAATAGAAATAATAGTTGGGATAGATCTCAATATGACGGTAGATCTCCAAATGATAGATCACATCGCCATGCTAACTCTGCTCAACAGGAGCCCCAGGCTATTGGTAATCAAGGTAATAATGATAATAGTGTTTCTAATGCTACTGCTTGCGTTGCTTTCGATTTCGAGAGAGCATCTCAGTGCCCGGAGTGCACAACTTTGTTCCAGCCTACAGCAGTGACTACCTTGAGTTGCGGTCATTCTCTGCCTGCTCTTCCTGCCTTATCTGCGCATGACGGAAGAGGGTCTCTTACCCTACACAAGGGATTTGTAAATAATAAGCCAGTCTCAGTTCTCTTTGGTTCTGGATGCACGACTGCTGGGATTAACCAGTCTCTAATACACCCTTCTTGCGCCACTGGTGATGTAGTGAAATGTGTGACATTTGGTGGGACAATTGAGACATTTCCAACTGCTATTGTCCACATAGCTACTCCCTTTTTTACGGGACATATCCATGCATGTATGCTCCCGAATCCTATTACAGACCTTATCGTCGGACGTATACATGGGGTTAAGGATTGTACTCCACAACAGATTTCTATCTGGGAAGAGCAAAACATTCAGGCTGCTTATGCAGTCACAACTAGAGCACAAGCTCAAAATCTTTTACATACCCCACCTGCTGAAATTAACGAGGTACATAATCAGGATCCTCATTCTGTTATTTCACGGGAGTCTTTTATCAAACTTCAGCAAAAGGATACATCATTGCAAAAAATTTTTCTGCTAGTTAAACAAGATAATGCAAACTGTGACACAAACCTTAAATATTGGTTCTTAATTAAAAATGGAGTGCTAGTTCGAATGGTACGGGGTTCTACTTCGTCCATACGTTCGCAAATTCTGGTACCTACGGACATGAGAGTTTGTATTTTGCAACATGCCCACGACTCTCAGTGTGCAGGACATATGAGATTTTCCCTAACTAAATCTAGGGTTCTTTTTTCCTTCTTTTGGCCGGGCGTAAATAGAGATATAACTATTTATTGTCGCTCCTGCAAAATATGTCAGGAGGTTAAGTCACGAGGTCCACGCCATGCAGCACCTATCCAAGCTGCAGATATTCCTATTCGTCCTTTTCAGAAAATGGCAATTGACATTATTGGTCCTTTTAAAGTCAAATCTGCCAGGGGACACCAATACATTCATACATGTATCGATATGCGTACGCATTGGCCAGAGGCTATAACTCTTAAGAAAATTTCTTCTGCTGATGTAGCAGATGCTTTTTTGGCTAATTTTCTCGCGTCTGGGTTTTCCCAAATAAATCTTATCTGATCATGGCACACAATTTGTGTCAGACTCTATGCCTCAAGTAATGGCCATGCTCCACATTGACAGGTCTCTAAGCAGTGTGTTCCACCCTATGTCAAACGGTTTGGTTGAGCGTCAAAATAGAACGCTTAAAAATTTACTTGGGAAGATAACTGATGACTTTCCTCAGGATTGGGACAGCGTTTTACCCGCTGTACTTTTCGCATATCGGGAAGTGCCAAATGAGCATACTGGTTTTTCACCATTCGAGCTCGTTTTTGGTGCGCAACCTCGTTGTCCCATGTCGTTACTTCACGACCTATTAACTGCTGAGGATATTAACGATGACACTCAATCTTCTTACGAATATGTCATTGCTCTCAGAAAGAAAATTATTGATGCATGTAGGTTAGCTATCTCAGTCTGCCAAGGAGAAGGCGAGGCTCTTTGCCAATAGATACAGGTGTCTACGACAACTCTATCCTGGTGATGAGGCATTTGTATTACTTCCTCGTAGGGATAATCGACTTCTTATTTCCTGGAAACGTCCTTATACTATTGTCTCAAGAATTTCTGACGTCGACTATGTTGTCGATGTTGACGTGAAGCATAAAACCTACCACATTAATATGCTGAAAGAATTTCATGTCCGTCCATACTATCTACAGTCTGTTTTTCAGGCGACCGACGATCCTCTAGTTCGTCATAATCAATATACATCTTTGTCTGTTATTCAGGAGGAAGAGGCTACTTTCTCCGATGTAAATCTCCTTCTTCCTGTTATTTCTTTACATCCAACAGAATCATGGGAAAATGTGAGTATTTCTTCGGAGTTACCTTTAGAAAGACAGCAGCAAGTCTCTTCTTTTTTGCAGACTTTTCAGGACGTCCTTACCGACATTCCTGGTCAAACATTGGTCATTACTCATGACATTATACTCACTGATTATAACCCTATTAGAGTTAGACCTTACCTAATTCCATTACACTTTCAAACTCAAGTTGAAAAAGAATTAGATAAAATGTTACTCTTCTTCTTCTTCTTTGATCCGTAGCCGCCGACCGTCAAAGCAGTCAGTGGCCATCACGCCTAGTGGCGTCTTGTAGGGCAACAACAAATTGATTCCACTTTTCTCGGTCGGTGGCCATCCTTCGTACAGTGCCCCAACTCTGGTTCATTCTTTGCATCTCAGCCTCCACAGTCCTCCGCCAGGTTGTTTTTGGTCGGCCTCTCTTTCGTTTTCCTTCAAGGGCCCAAAGCATAGCTGTTCTTGTGATGGCATCGGGGTCTCTTCTGAGGACATGACCAACCCAGTTCCAGCGTCTGCCAGCTATGATGGTGTGCATGTCCTCTTGCTTGCTACGAGTAAGCAGATCTTGGTTAGTGATGGTATTCGGCCAAAAGATTCGGTGAATTTTTCTTACGCATGTTGTGTGAAAAGAGGACAATTTCGACATTTCCTTCTCTGTAACTCTCCAGCATTCCGCACCATAGAGAAGCACAGAAAGAACACAACTCTGATATAATCTTAATTTTGTGCTTGATAAAATGTTACATTTAAATATAATTGAACCATCTACGTCGGCATACTCCTCTTCTATGGTTATTGTCAGAAAAAAGACAATAACATACGTCTTTGTGTCGACTATCGCAAATTGAATCAAGTGACTAAGTTTGATGCAGAACCAATGCCTTTGTTGGAAGATCTGCTCATCAAACTTTCTAATTCACTCTTCTTTACTAAACTCGACTTGTCCAAAGGATACTGGCAAGTCCCACTTACTGAACGCGCCAAACCTCTTACTGCCTTTTCAACACCTCGAGGTTTGTTCCAATGGAACTTTTTGCCTTTCGGGCTCATCAACGCCCCGGCTACTTTTATACGCATGGTGCGTCGAATTCTTTCTCATCGTCCAGATGTTATTGCGTATCTCGACGATATTTGCCTTTTTAGTAATTCTTGGGATGATCACTTTAAAGGTCTTTCTGAACTTTTGTCTACACTACGGTCCTCCAATTTGACGGCTAAACCGTCTAAAGCCCATGTTGGGTTCAGCAACATCTCTTTTTTGTTTGTCATGGGCTCTTGCAGACTGAGGACCATAATACTTCGAAGATCCTCAATATCACTACTCCTAAGACAAAAAAACAGGTTCGTAGTCTACTAGGTCTAATTCAATTTTATGGAAGATTTATTCCACACCTATCATCGATCACTGCACCTCTTTCTAGTCTATTGAAGAAGGGATCGCCTAACATAGTACACTGGTCCCCAGAATGCCAGACTTCTTTAGAGAAAATTAAGCTGTTATTTTCATCTGCCCCTATCTTGCGACTACCCAATTCAGATAAGCCTTTTATTCTTCGCAGCGACGCTTCATCGACAGGGATTGGGGCCGCATTGATGCAAGAGTATTCTGAAACTTTGCATCCAGTGATGTATGTCTCTAGGAAATTGACTGCGACAGAACGGAACTATTCTGTCCTAAACCGTGAATTGTTAGCAATGGTCTGGGCGATTCTGAAACTTCAAAGATTCCTTCTTGGCGCACATTTTATAGTAGAGACTGACCAAAAAGCTCTCACAGCTATACAGAATAAGGACTTGAAGAGCTCAAGATCCACTCGGTATGCCATTTCGCTACAGCCCTTCCACTTTTCTATACGAGCTATTCGAGGTTAGAATAATGTGATGGCAGACATATTGTCTCGATGTCCACAGGATTCTGCTTAACTACTTTCTTCTAGATTTGCTTATAGAATTCGGTATCACTTTATATACCCACGACTCTATTATGCATTATCGCACACTGATAGAACACTTTTATGACCCTATTTAATTCAAGATTCTAGTTTACACTGTGTTACTTTCTCTGTTACCCTTTCTTATGTAACGGAGGAAGGTTTGATTAACATCGTACAGGGGTCGGAAGTTTACAAAACTACACGCGGTAGGTTAAATTTAAAGTTAATTGTTGCCTTTCATAAAATCCTACCGTTATTAAAATAGTGATTTACATTTGTGTTTTTTCACAGCGACGGCTTTCCCATGAGAGTCAGAGTTGCTATGTTACGTGATTAGGATATTACTTTTCAACCTGTTGTATATGTCGCCTTGGGCAAGTTTTCCTGTTCCAGTTGAAGACAGACAGAATTTTGCCGCCACACTAGATGATTATGTATCCTCATGTTCACAAGAGTATTCAAGATCACTGGAGCTATGGATATTTATAGTATATGTTTAATTTAAGACATTGTATTATTTCATTTTTATGCACCATGCCATTGCCATATTGTTGTTGTATGACTGTGTTTGGTATAAACATTGAACGTGTTACAATTATAGTGATAATGCGATTTAAATTTAGATTATCATTACGATACATTTCGGTATTGTACTTTGGAAAGGTGTTGTTTCTGACATTGTGAGATATTTTTATTACCCAGCGCTTGATTGTGCGCTAGGGGTAACTATTGGTAGCAGTATTGTTAATTTTGATGTCTATAATAAGTTCATCATTTGTACTGCATAAGTTTAGTAACTTGGCTATTCTTGCATATTATGCTATTTTAAAATGGTAGCTAGCTATTTGTTCTTTGGTTTAGATATGCATTGTTTTTTTTAGTATATGTTGTTTTGCCACAATAGTGTTTATTTATACAATGCATTGTTTAATTTTATGGTTACTATGTTGTATCATTGTTCTCTTTTCCTACTCTCATTTCATTGTTTTCTTTCTTTGCTGGTCATTCTTCATTTCATTCCATCTCTTCTTTTACTATCCACTTGTTGGTTCTTATTTTGTTTATGCTTCCATACTTCATCTACGTTTGCATTTGATTCTAGTTACATACTTCTTCTTCATACTCTACTCACACTTCCATCCTTTTATTGTTAGGTTAATTGTATGACTTAAGATAATATAATTATTTGTTGTAGATATTAGAATGTCATCGACCTCACATTTTTGTTCGATGTAATTGTCAAAAAAATGATGATATCATTTTTTTCCCCCGGGGATCGGTGTAGTCTGTTAAGTCATGTTTTATTAATGGGAGTTAGGTGTTAAAGATTTATATGTATGGGTCGGATTTTTGTACACACGTTAGTTAGCACGCTTTAGTGATGAGATGATTTTTTGAGTTGAGGGTTTATTGCTCGATAATTTTTGAACACAGCTCAACTGTGTGGTTGCTAGTTTGTTTAAAAAAAAAAATAGGATAAAGAAAGTTTTCGAATGTGCTTAGTGTGGTTTTTGGGAAGAGACGGGTTGAGCTGAGCGATAGTCTCACGCGGTTAGTCCGCGCATGAATAATTTTTACTGAGCTGTTCTGAGATGCAGTAATCTCGTGACAGTACGTTTCTGGCAGGGCTTCGGGATGGTGTATTATCCATCTCGCTAGTGTGTTCCAGTGGGTTCTTTTTGTAAAGGAGAATATTTGATAAGTACAGAATATATATATATTATCGAAGTGAAGATAGAGAGATTTACGGGAATGTTTTTCTCCCGGTGTATTTGTCATACAAAGCCTTGGATTGCACGGGCTTATTGTTATATTGCATTTTGTTGTTCAAAGCTTGGATTGTGATGGATTATTGATGTACTGCGTTTGTTACTCAAGCATCGGATTATGATGGCCTATTATTGTTCTGCATTTGTATTCAAAGCCTTGGATTTACTATGCTGGCTTGTTTATGTATAGTGCTGATTATTAAAAACCTTGGCGTAGTTCAGCTCAAGTTATGTTATTATGAAACGTGATGCATGCGGTCCCGGTTAACGGATTTTTGGATTTATTCACCCGATGCTGTATGTTTATGCTGTGAACTATTTATACCATGATGTCTACGTCACTGTGTCGGTAATAAACCGTGTATAACGTTACCAGTCGTTTCAACATTTCCTGACTCTTACGTTTACTGTGGTGTGTGGTTCCAGTCTGTGTTGGTATGCCAGAACCCTTTGCATTCGCGTATGTTGACAGTCACTCACTCACACACCGGTCGGCCATCCGTAAGCCCGACCTAAGCTGATCGTCATTATCAGCGTATATATATATATATATATATATATATATATATATATATATATATATATATATATATATATATATATATATATATATATATATATATATATATATATATATATATCAGCATTACCTTCTTTCCACCACTATAAACTTGACTTAGAAGCCGAAGTATTGGCCAGTCTTAATCTGCTAGAAAAAAAAAGTGTTAAAGAAAATAAACTGGTAACACTTATATTACTGTGCCAAACTTTATCTTTCCTTTACTTTATATTACTGTGCCAAACTTTATCTTACCTTTACCTTATATTACTGTGTCAAACTTTATCTTACCTTTACCTTATATTACTGTGCCAAACTTTTATTTTTCTTTCCTTCAGTTTCTTAGAAGTGTTTAGCTCCTTGTGACGAGGTACGCATCTTTTAACCTAGCAGGAACCTATCGGTTTAATTGTCATTCCAAAAATAAATGAACTCTGATGCATCGTTGATAAATATTAATCCCTGATTTAGGACCACTAGTTTATATTAGCTAGCTTGTTTTCCAAATCTTTTCTTTTAAAGGAAATGGAAAAAGAGCCGACTAGCAAAAGATGATTGTTTGTCTCCCCTCATCCACAATTTTGGTCCACACTGTTCAACCTAATTGTCCGGTTAGAATTTGGGTATTTACTGTCACGTTATTTTCAGTTTTGTGTAAATATGAAATGACGGTCGTTATTTGCAGTGCATATAAAAGCCTAAGATCATGTTTATACTATCTAAGATCATGTTTATACTATCTAAGATCATGTTTATACTATGTCTATTAAATGCTCAATAGCGCTAGATCTAAACAAAACAATGTTCTGTAAAATTAAAAATACTTTATTGCTAGAGAAAATATGCTAATCTTCATCATCTGAGCCTTCAGCGAATCGTAATCTTCTAGCTGGCGGAGAACCAAAATCTGCCGGAAGAAGAAGGCACGTTCTAGTAAATAAACATGACTAATTGGGGGAAAAAAAAGCGCAATATCTGCGAAGTGGAATAAAGCGAAGCGCAATAAAGCGAGGTATGCCTGTAATACTGTGATTGGGTATGGCAACCTCTTTATGCAGAACTAAATGAAACAGAAACCACAGCTGAACTAGCACGTGCTTTGATGTAGGTTTCTTGTAAAGAGGTTTCCTTCAGTAGTGGTTCCCTGCTCAATAAGGAACGTAATATTGACATAATGATGATATCGCTGAACGTCGTTCGTTATCCTTATGATATAACTGTACCACATGATGATGATAGTGCTGAACGTCGCTCGTTATCCTTATGATATAACTGTACCACATGATGATGATAACGCTGAACGTCGCTCGTTATTCTTATGATATAACTGTACCACATGATGATGATAACGGTGAACGTCGTTCGTTATCCTTATGATATAACTGTACCACATGATGGTGATAACGCTGAACGTCGTTCGTTATCCTTATGATATAACTGTACCACATGATGGTGATAACGCTGAACGTCGTTCGTTATCCTTATGATATAACTGTACCACATGATGGTGATAACGCTGAACGTCGTTCGTTATCCTTATGATATAACTGTACCACATGATGGTGATAACGCTGAACGTCGCTCGTTATCCTTATGATATAACTGTACCACATGATGATGATAACGCTGAACGTCGTTCGTTATCCTTATGATATAACTGTACCACACGATGGTGATAACGCTGAATGTCGCTCGTTATCCTTATGATATAACTGTACCACATGATGATGATAACGCTGAACGTCGTTCGTTATCCTTATGATATAACTGTACCACATGATGATTATAACGCTGAACGTCGTTCGTTATCCTTATGATATAACTGTACCACATGATGGTGATAACGCTGAACGTCGCTCGTTATCCTTATGATATAACTGTACCACATGATGATGATAACGCTGAACGTCGTTCGTTATCCTTATGATATAACTGTACCACATGATGATTATAACGCTGAACGTCGTTCGTTATCCTTATGATATAACTGTACCACATGATGGTGATAACGTTGAACGTCGCTCGTTATCTTTATGATATAACTGTACCGGTACCACATGATGATGATAACGCTGAACGTCGTTCGTTATCCTTATGATATAACTGTACCACACGATGGTGATAACGCTGAATGTCGCTCGTTATCCTTATGATATAACTGCACCATCTTTAGCTGATCTTATTTTATTTTATTTTCAGAAAACTCCCGGCTACCATAAACTCTACCATATGTGTTAATCACATCTTGCTTTCATATCTGATCAATCACCGTGAAAATGGAAAATGGCACTACCAATCAGACATGCTTCGAGAACGACAAGGAAACAGTTTTTACCGCGATCTTAAAAATTCTGCAAGACTTAACTTTGATATTCAGTATCGTCACTAACTTGATTCTTTTCATCACGATCTGTGGAAGTAGTCGCTTGAGATCTAGCACTCACGCATTCATTGCATCACTGGCAGCCAGCGATATTATATTTTCAGGTCACGGAATTCGTTATACTATGGTGATACACTCCAACCAAGGCCAATGTAACCCCTATACAAGAGATTTTGTCTTTTTGAGCAAGTTGACATCAACTGCCAACTACGCAAATATACTTTTAGTATCTTTGGAGCGATGGTTGTATATTGCTCGTCCGTTTTTATACCAAAGATGGCTTTCTTCAAAGAAAACCACCTGTGGAGTGGTATTTGTATGGTTTCTTGCGGTAATTTTAAATATCGATGTATTATTGATCATTAACGATGATAATTTCGATGGTCTTGTAGACTTTAAAGTAAATGCAATGTTCCCGTTTGTTCATTTCACAGTTAGCCTTTTTCTTTGCATCATATATATTCATCTGGGAATCCTTGCACGTTGTCAAATTCGAGCAATCAATAAAACGAGACCAGCTGGCGTTGTCAGTAGTGGCGAAGAACCCAGCAGTCCGCAATCATTAAATTTGAAACTGGGAACACTGAAGGAAAACCTGAAAAGCTTACGACTCCTAGTTGTGGTGTTTGGTTCGTTTTTCGTGTTGATGACGTCAGGAATCTGTCTCCATCTTCACGATCGGTATGAAGTTATCGGTTCGCACCACCAAGATGTGCGTAACTTCTTTAAGGAGTTGACATTCTCGCATGGTTGTGTTAACTTCTTCGTCTTCGCAATGCATAGCAGAGATTTCAGATCTGTCCTGTTGGGGTTCACGAGGAAGACGGTGTGCTGGCATACACAGTGTAATGATATTCTTTACAAGAAACCAAATAAATCCATTCCTAGTAAGGAGAGTCAAGTAACTGAATCGACTGTTTCAACCGTAGCAGCTTAGTCATTTTGGATTAAGTATCATCATTCAACCGTAGCAGCTTAGTCATTTTGGATTAAGTATCATCATTCAACCGTAGCAGCTTAGTCATTTTGGATTGAGTATCATCATTCAGTCATCATACCCCATAAGCGCCTCAACGACCATAGGCCTAAAACGGATTTGTACCTGGTACTTCTGTCCTAACACCTCACGGTAGAAGGGGAACGACTAAGTAAGTAAGTAAGTACTTCTGTCCTGTGCCATCATCTCGAGATCTTTCCACGTCTTCTTGTTCTCTGTCCCCAGTTATCTTCCCCGCGTGCTTGTCAATATCCTTCTACCTCTCTCGCCCTGGAGATTCCAGAACACTGGCTGCCTTGTACTTCTATCAACAGGTTTTCTCAGTGCATGCCCTGTATATCTTCAGCGTCCTATTCTCATATTTTGCTCAACTGGTTGTGTTATCAGTTTCACATTAACGTTCTTGTTATCCCATTTCTTACTTTCCTACTTTCTTCCTTCATTCTCAGACGTCGTCTATTTGAATATTTTGTAGCGCAATGGTTAGTGCACTGGCTTCCTAGCTCGGTGGTCCATGGTTCGATCCCCAGTTGAGGTGGGATTTTTTAGACCGCAAACGGCTTCGGGGTCGACCCAGCCTCATGATTTGGTTACCAGAGAAATTCTGGGAAGGTTAGTGCCGATGGTCAAGAAAATGTGGGCTTAACACCACATTCAAAGAAAAAAGTGGTCAGTTTGAGGCTATTTGCATCTCCATAGCGCGTAACCAGGAATGGTAATTGTGACGGCCATAAGTTCTCTCTCTTTTCCTCATATGTTGGACATCTGTGATGCAGATGTTCAACAGTCATTTTATCAGTGCCACATTTACGGCAGTTCCTATCACTAGATGCTTTTTAAATAGGTAGTTTCCCAATCTGTTGTGGCTCATACGGAATCTGAAAATGATCACTGGTTCACCTCTACTGAGCTGGTAATATGCATAATTTTGAGTGTGGCCTGGATGTTCTGCATCCCATTTGTTCTGTATCTGCTTCTGATAATGTGATAGGGATAGGAGATAACTGAGAATGGAATAAGAAGGAATAATTAATGAGTAGTAGGACTTAGTTTTACGTCAACATATTGACACGAGAAATGCGTGCGCTGACAGGAGAGTTAAAACATCACTCTTCTCTCGTCGTTTGGCTGAGATGGTCAGCACAGAGCATGTCAGGTAGATTAACCGTAGGACCATCTGAAAACTTAGTGGACAGCTCAGGTATCATTGTGTTATGGTGCCGCTGGATTTCGCAGAAAGGGAAAGATGTTCCCACGACAATTAAGTTTCATGTCTAGCTGTATCCAGGAGTATCGCCAGCAGTTTTATTCAAGCAAAACATGGTATGTAAACTCTCGAATAATTAGTCAAGGGCAGGTAATGGAGGACAGGTGTTAGAAGTAGTGGTCCAGTCTCGGACATCTAAAGCAGACTTTATAAGACAGCAGTGGCTTAGAAGAAGTTTCCAGCACTGGTGGTGACCCAGCTTATACTTCAAAACCATATTGAATTTATGGCGAACAGCACATTCAGAAGTAGTGTATAGTAGACAGTATCTGAAGTGAAGGGTGTTCAGTATTTAGCGTAGATCAAGAGTTAATCAATTAATTCATGAACAGTGAGTTACATGATGTATGAAGGACAATGTAGAAGTCTCATGTATGCTATTACCATTTATAATCGGGCACAGGGATGCCAGCTGTGAATATGTTCCTTGACAACAAATAAAGAACTTTTGTTGTCAGCTCTGAGTCGTCAAGTCATTTCAGGCATTGTAGTTGTCTGATAATTTACTACCACTCATCCTCACATAAGCAAGACAGGCCATAGTGAAAGGTGCATTTAATAACAGTCAAGTGTACACTAAGTCGAGAACATACACAAGGGTCAAAACGTAACAAACAACTACACAAGCACAGAACCTGGGTTGAAACTATCACACATAAACTTTTGGTCTCTTCAAAAGTTATGCTTGTATCAGGCCTAGGTAGCTTTCCACTTTCCTTTGTCAATCTGTCAGCCTCTTTATTGCTAGGGATGATACAATGAGATGGCACCTATTGTATCACATTTCTTTATTGCTAGGGATGATACAATGAGATGGTACCTATTGTATCACAACTCTTTTGAATAGTTGACATACTTGTGGAGCATTGCTCTTACGTCATCCAAGTCTGCATTATTCTGGCTCTTCAACGTTGCAATTACCGACAGTGCGTCTGTGAAGAAAGCTTTTTGCCGCTCAGTGCTTTCCTCTGTCATTATAACCGCTGCTGCATTTTTCAATGGTTCTGTCTCTGCTCTGAAGTTACTTGAAAATTTCCTTGTTGCCAATGACAGCATTTTGTGTGTGTCTGTACCATTGCTTAAGCTCAGAAGGCACCTTCACCTCCATTTTCTATTGCATTTGTTGCTGATCCACCTCTGTATGCATGAGTCCAGGTGTTGCTTGGGTAATGTTTCTCTATGTATTTTGTCGTTAAAGCTTTTCTCTTTGTTGCAGTCTGTCTCATCTTTTTCTCCTATCCAGATTTGATTTCTATCATTTCAGGGGTACGATGTGGTTTCTTCCACACTGGGAAGTTGTGTGCAGCGTAAATGGGTTTAATTGTTGATACCGCATTTAGGGGAATTGCTCTAATTTTTGTTGTGATTGATTCTACAATGTTGCTTCGCTTAAGTCTTCCGCTTCCGACAGCATTTATTCTATGGTAAAAAGTACGGTCTGTTAGTCTCCCTTGTTGCTGTGCCCTGCTAACTCTTCATTCCTTCACTGGTTAGAAGTTTTTAATCTTTTCGAATTCGTTTAAAGGTGTTATCTTTATGCTTCCCGTTACGATTCTCATTCACATTTCAATCCCTCCATTCTACTCAAACACCCAATTATGAAATAAATATGTACGAGTAAATTAACAAATAAAACGGAATTGAATAGTTTTACAAAGTAACGGTACACTGGAAACACGGGACATTTCGGGTATCACCCTTCGTCAGCCACAGTTACAAACAGGCAACAAGGACAAGAAATATAGACAGGTTAAAGATAAATACTATAGACACCACAAACACGTAAGATATATAAAATATAACAACACAAGTCAAGAGTAATAATAAAGCAAGAAAAATACAAAACCGAAAAAAATTATCGATACAAGAAATTCAGCGATCAACGAAAATCAAATGTAGGAAGTGGAATAACAAAACAAAAAGTCCTGGCTATGACAATCTTCGATAAAATATCCGGTGAAGCTATGAACACTTGGTACAATGGCGTCAAATCAGGAATGTAAGTGATGTCATAAAATTACACAATCAAGACACGAAACGAAACACAAACTTCATAAAAGATTATGAAAGTCTGCAACCTTCAACTTTCTTGTTTTTATTGCTCTCCATGTTTCAGTCAATTCCTAGGACTGGAAGAAGACGCTGGTGATAGATATGACACACACTGAGGAAATCTGTTGATAGCATGACAAGGCAATCCTTTTTCTGGAATACCCAGGGCAACAGAGGCAGACCAAAAACACATGGAGAACAGAGCTAGATACAGAAGTGAAAATGATAAGGAAAACATGAAAAGAAGTTGAGCTGATGGCACGTGACAGGAGGAGATTGACATGTGCTTGTTTTAGGCCTGTGCACTTTGTGGAGCTAAAGTAAATTGATTGATTGATTATAAAACTGATTTGTCATTATAGTTGAAGATTGATTGATTATAGAACTGATTTGTCATTAGAGTTGAAGATTGATTGATTCATTATAGAACAAATTTGTCATTAGAGTTGAAGATTGATTGATTATAGAACTGGTTTGTCATTAGAGTTGAAGATTGATTGATTACACTGGCTAACCAAAAAAAAATTTTTTTTTCTTTCTCTAACATTTCTATGTTTTTCTGGTCAATTTTAATGCGCTGTTTTTAAATCTGCAAACCGTTTTTCTCTATCAGGTCGGGATCTCTAGAAATACGCAATTGAAGTTTTTTAACAACGCATACAGTATTACAACATCATTCGTACAAGAAGTATAACAGTTATGTAGGCTTGAATTTCTTTGCAGTCGACTTTCGTCGGTGAATGGCATGTGGTACATCACGATGAAGCATCCAACAATAATCGGCAAGCATGGTCACACTCCACCGTCCTTGATAACGTGACTCCATTACGGCGATATCTTGATGGAATCGTTCTCCACGTTCATCGCTGACTTCGCCAAGGTTGTCAGGGAAAAAGTCAAGATGCGAATCGAGCAAATGGATTTTGAGGGACATGTTACAGCCCATAATTCTGTATGCATCTATGCACTGCTTAACAATATGCACATAGTCGACAGAGTTGTGATTTCCCAGAAAGTTATCGACGATCGATTTGAATGCCATCCATGCGCGAAATTCACTACCATGTAACAAGTTCTCGAATTGTTTGTCTGCAATAATTTTCCTAATCTGAGGTCCTACAAAGATACCTTCCTTTATCATTGCATCGCTAACTTGCGGAAACCTTTCTCGAAGATAAGTGAAAGCTTTGCTCGTTTTATCTAACGCTTTTACGAAATTCTTCATGAGCACCAACTTTATATGTAACGGTGGTAAAATGATGCTGTCTTTGTTAACTAATGGCTCGTGTATTACATTTTTATGCCCGAGCTGCATATGATCCCTGATAGGCCACACCTTTCTTGTATAATGTTCCTGTCTGTTGCGGCTGTCCCATTCACATAGGAAGCAACAAAATTTAGTATACCCAGTCTGCATGCCCGTGACAATTGCAATGACCTTTAGGTCTCCACAAATCCGCCATTGGTAGTCATTGTACTTTATTTTTGCCAAAAGTATAGCCATATTGTCATAAGTTTCTTTCATATGAACAGAGTAGGTGACTGGAATTGATGAAAATAAATTTCCGTTATGCAATAACACGGCTTTTAGACTAGTCTTGGAAGAGTCGATGAAAAGTCGCCATTCGTTGACTATTTTCTCATGACCGAGGTGCACCATTAGACCGTTTACATCTTTGCAATAGCAAATGTCATCATCCATCTCAAAGTATTGAACAAGTTCTCTGTGTTTATGACGAAATTTAGATATCGGAGTATTGGGCGCTAAAAGATTCCATTCTTTGAGTCACGAACCGAGTAATTCCGCTTGTCCTTTGGTAAGAGCGAGATCACGTATTAGATCTGAAAGTTTTGAATGGTTAATTAAGTGAACACCATCATTCACCGGTATATAATCCGAGTCAGAATTAGTTTCTAAAGCAGATAAACTATCACTTTCTGATGGTTCATTCACGTCCAACGGATATTGTTCTAGTGGAACTGGGATCGGACACGTGATTGGATCATGAGGCACTGGTTTCGAAACCGATTCAATATTTGGATAAACCACAGACTTTCTAGTTTTAAAAGTGAAACCATGGATATTTGTCAAGCAGAAGTAACAATCAGTAGCGTGATTTGTCTGTTCACGCCATATTACTAGCACTCCAAAAGGCATCGACTTATGCTTCGGCGATTTTCGTAACCAACCTGCCAATGTATTTGCACAAGTCGAACAAACTGCATTTGGCTTCCAAGATTTATTTGCATCATCAACTTTCGAATCGAAATAAAGTTCATATGCTTTCTTTAGTAATGGTGTAAAGTTTTTCTGGTGAACACGATCGGTAAAATATCCGCACACGTTACAGAACAGATCAGCCGAATTTCTACAACTTCTAGAAGCCATATTTCGCTCAGAATTATTTCAAAATACAGTAACTATTTGAAAAATAGCGTAACATATGTCATGCATCGTTTAGCAGTATAAAAAGTAGAATTATTTTGCATTTTATTAATTTTTAATAAGTTATATATAAAAATGAAACGGAGCAAATAACGGTTTCCCAAAAATATATTTATTCACAAATATCTTAAGAACCCGATGTGATAGAGACAAACGGATTTCAGATTTGAAATCAGCGCAAGAAACTGACCTAAGAACCCTTATTCTTATATAAGAAAGAAAAATGTTGTTTGTCAGTGTTATAGAACTGATTTGTCATTAGAGTTGAAGATTGATTGATTATAGAACTGGTTTGTCATTAGAGTTGAAGATTGATTGATTATAGAACTGAATTGGCATTAGAGTTGAAGATTGATTGATTGATTATAGAACTGATTTGCCATTAGATTTGAAGATTGATTGATTGAATAATAAACTGATTTGTCATTAGAGTTGAAGACTGATTGACTATATAACTGATTTGTCATTAGCGTTGACGATTGATTGATTATAGAACTGATTGGGCATTAGAGTTGAAGATTTATTGATAATAGAATTGATTTGTCATTAGAGTTGAAGATTTATTGAATATAGAACTGATTTGTCATTAGAGTTGAAGATTGATTGATTATAGAACTGATTTGTCATTATAGTTGAAGATTGATTGATTGATTATAGGATTGATTTGTCATTTGAGTTGAAGATTGATTGATTATAGAGCTGATTTGTCATTAGCGTTGAAGATTGATTGATTATAGAATTGATTTTGCATTAGAGTTGAAGATTATTTGATTGATTATAGAACTGATTTATCATTAGAGTTGAAGATTGATTGATTGATTATAGAACTGATTTATTATGAGGTTTGAAGATTAATTGATTGATTATAGAACTGGTTTGTCATTAGCGTTGAAGATTGATTGATTGTAGAATTGATTTTGCATTAGAGTTGAAGATTGATTGATTGAATATAGAACTGATTTGTCATTAGAGTTGAAGATTGATTGATTATATAACTGATTTGTCGTTATAGGTGAAGATTGATTGAATGATTATGGGAGTGATTTGTCATTAGAGTTGAAGATTGATTGATTATAGAATTGATTTTGCATTAGAGGTGAAGATTGTTTGATTGATTTGAGAACTGATTTGTCATTAAAGTTGAAGATTGATTGTTTGATTATAGAACTGATTTATCACAAGAGTTTAAGTTTGATTGATTGATTATAGAACTGAGTTGTCATTAGAGTTAACGATTGATTGATTGATTATAGAACTGATTTGTCATTAGAGTTGAAGATTAATTGATTGTTTATAGAACTGATTTGTCATTAGAGTTGAAGTTTGATTGATTATATAACTGATTTATTATTAGAGTTGAAGATTGATTGATTATAGAACTGATTTGTCATTATTGTTGAAGATTGATTGATTAATTATAGAACTGATTTGTCATTAAAGTTGACAATTGATTGATTGATTATAGAACTGATTTGTCATTAGAGTTGAAGATTGATTGATTATTGAACTTATTTTTCATCAGAGTTGAAGATTGATTGATTGCTTATAGAACTGATTTGTCATTAGAGTTGAAGATTAATTGATTGATTATATAACTAATTCGTCATTAGAGTTGAAGATTGATTGATTATAGATCTGATTTGTCATTAGAGTTGAAGACTGATTGATTGATTATATCACTGATTTGTCATTAGAGTTGAAGATTAATTGATTATATAACTGATTTGTCATTAGAGTTAAAGATTGATTGATTATAGAACTGATTTATCATTATTGTTGAAGATTGATTGATTGTTTATAGAACTGATTTGTCATAAGTGTTGAAGACTGATTGATTTTAGATCTGATTTGTCATTAGAGTTGAAGATTGATTGATTATTGAACTGATTTGTCATCAGAGTTGAAGATTGATTGATTGCTTATAGAACTGAATTGTCATTAGAGTTGAAGATTGATTGATTGATTATAGAACTGATTTGTCATTAGAGTTGAAGATTGATTGATTGATTATAGAACTGATTTGGCATTAGAGTTGAAGATTCTCATTGTTATTTTTTAACTTTATTTCGTTTGATTTATTTTGGCTTTAATATTTTTAGGACAAAAATGTTTCTAAACAACAGGAGTATGTCGACAAAGACATAGTATAGGAAGAGAAAATTGCTGAATCCGAAATGGCCGACATGAGAAAGGTAAAGTTTGGAGGTGAATTACAACAGGTACAGGTTTGTAACTCTTTATCCAAAACGTAATATTGGGAAAAAAGAACGAGACGATTCCAGGCAAGGGTCCTTCTCAGGATCAGCCTTTTTCAGGGCTAACAACGGCTTACCTTAAAAGTGAAACAAAGCAGTATACACCAGTTATAACATAAACGACCAATTTTTGGTCTGGTTGAACTGGGTATAAAAAGCGCCACCAAAGCGGAAAAAAAACTCTTTATCCGAAATGCTGTGGGACAGCTTTGTTTCGGAAACCAGATTTTTTAGGTTTTCAATTGTCTAAATCGTTTGAAAAGTAACAAAAATAGGCTAAGTCGCCCATTGCGTGTTTTAAAAATTGGCAACAATCGCCCTAATTGTGATTGAAAAGCGGCCCAAAGTAACTTTCGATTGTTAGAATATTTCAGTTTTGGGGTGTTCAGATAAAGAGTTAGAGAGATGTAGTGTAAATCTAACTCGGACAACGGACAAAGAAAAGGGCTTAATATAATTACTATACAAGCTGGTTCAGCTCGGAGCACCCACACAATAAATATGAACTCTATAAACACTTATCTTGAAACTAAAATTTCTAAGTAAATAATTCAGCTATTCATGATATCAAAACTTAATTTATGATACAATGACAACAGGTAAATTCATGATAATAACGAAAGCCAGTTATAAATGTAATGTTTGCAGTATACAATACTACGAGGATGATAGCGCAAGGAAACAATTAGAAAGTTAGTATCACATGTCCAGCAATCAGCGTGTGGTGCACCGTCTGCTTTGTTGTTGGTTTTGTTGTTAAAGTAGTTCTGCTGAGCTTCGCGCTCTTTCTCGGCCAATACCATGTTGAATACGCCTTGACATTATCTACACTGTAGATCTAGGGTTTTCCTGTGGCTTTTCTGTCATTTCTAAACTTATCGAGTTGGAGTCATGAGCTCTAGCTTATTCCGGGGTATTCTATCTATTTTTTTTTTAATCAACAATAAATGATCATCACATCTGGTTTCAAACCGAGTAGAAGAATCGGGTTACAAAATGTGTATTCCCCCGCTATCTCTGCAAATATGCAGGGATACAATATTGTGTTCTGGTTGTTCGCTCTCCTAATTAATGCACACAGCCACTTCCGACCTCACCTCGCCTGTCGTCTATCCATTGTGAAATCCTCCTGCACACAGCCAACCAGGTAAACGTTAGAGTTAATTGGGAGACTCCAGTGATTCTCCCCAAGCTTCGTGTGCAATACTGGGTTCTCAACATGTTCTTTTTTTGGATTGTTTTACAAAAATTTCCTCTTTTATTCACCAAGAAGCATACTAATTGCATCATTGCATTATACAACACGTTGTCTAGTAGTTAAATATAGACGTGCAAAGAAGCAGGGCCGGATTAAGCTAGTACGGGGCCTGTAGCATATGTTAAGAAAGGGGCCCTATATTAAAAAAAAACAATAAAACAACACAAATATATTTGAACACATATATTTTTAATTTGCATAGTAATTATCATTATCAAAAGTAACAACACAGTCAACATTAATGTTTAAATATTAATGTTTCTACATTTAGCATGAGCAAATTTGTTGATGATATAGGATGTATCAATTTCACGCAGTAGTTTATGTTCAATGCTCATTAGTGTGAGATTGTTCAATCTCTTTTGACCCACGGTGCTCCTTAGTTCATTTTTAATAAGTTTCAGTTTTGAAAATGATCGTTCTCCACTGCAGTTGGTTACCATTAGTGACAAATAGATGCGCAAGGCGATTTCTACATTTGGAAAACAAGACTCCAAAGAACTGTCAATTATCAAACAGTAAAACTGTAACTCTACAAGGTCTAGAGTTGTGTCAATATGAGAAGCAAAATCAGTTTTCAACAGTTCTGTAAACTGCACAAGTTCTTCACAAAGACTTTCTTCCAGATCTTCCGGATATGATTTAATAAGATTCGATGATCTCGTTACCACCTCTTCAGGTGTAAACGACTGTAACTAAGAAGGAATCCAAATACATCATTCAACTTTTGATAAACTTTCTGGCGTTTTGACAAGGCAGAGAGCAAGCTATCAATAAGGACAAGAAATGTTCGGCTTTTAAACTGCTGAGAAGGCGTTTGAGATTCAACAAGTGGATCAAGTGTGCTGAATCACTGCAATCATCATACTCTCGATTTCGTTTGTGTTTTCTTCGAGTTTGTTCTTGATAATGTTCACACTCAGTCAGATCCTTGGCCTTTTGCTCTATGTCTGCAAAAGTAGACCGCATAGCTTGAATATACCTCCGCAGGGATTCATAGAGTGCACAAGCTGTTTTCAAATCTTGGTCAGAAGATTGCAAAGAAGCACTGGTCATTTGAAAACGCTGTAATACTTGATCCCACAGTATGATCATTATTCCTGTTTCTAACTTCATCATGGTTGAAAGTAGACCAAGAGCCTGTTGACGACACTCTGCCTTCTGATCATTGTTATCTGAAATATCACCCAAGACTTGTTTTATTGCAGAAAAGCTGTGTAAAAGTGCTTTTGTTGCATCTGCCTGGTATCCGACAGTCTTTTCACAAAGGGCATATGGGACTTATTATGAGTACCGCCAGCACATAATGCAGTAGAAAGGAGACCCCACCGGTAGGTAGAAGCAGAAAAGAAGGTGTACAGACTTTCAACAAATCCAAAGAAAATGACTGCTTCTTGACAACCTTCAGCAGCACATTTTCCAACCAAATTTAGTGAATGTGCAAAACACGGAATGTAATTCGCAAACTTATTCATCTCTTTAATTCGTGCTTGTAATCCTATAAACTTGCCACTCATGTTGCTGGCGTTGTCATAACTTTGACCACGGCAGTCTTTAATATCAATGTTATTTGCCTTTAAAAAATTAAGTAGACTTTTAGTAAGCTGTTCAGCACTATGACCTTCCATATCCAAAAATGTCACAAATCTTTCAACTGGTCCAGATGGCAAAACATAGCGCAGAGTCAAAGTCATCTGGTCCATATTAGATATATCTGGAGTAGAATCCAATGAAACGGGATAATACTTGTATTTCTTCACTTCACAGAGAATGTGATCCAGTATACTGGATCCAATCAGATTGATGAATTCCTCACACGTTGTTTTAGATAGATATGATGTATGTCCAAATCCTTTGTTTGCATGAGTACTTATATGCTCTGCCAGAAAAGGGTCAAACTTGGCCAGTAATTCTAACAACCCTAAATAATTCCCGTTATAAGGGGACCCAACAATTTCATCACTGCCACGAAATGAAAGGCCTCGTTCTGCTAAAAACTTCACAACTTCAATTATTCGCTCTAGAAGTTTGTGCCAATACTTTTCTTGAATGTCCATTTGTTGCACAAGTTCGACACGTTCACCTTTGTTTTTACGCATCAACAGTGAAATTAAAGCTTGTCTATGTGAAGAGCTTTCTTCACGTCGACGCAATAGATTGCTTGCATTTTTCCAGTCATTAAACCCTTCCACAGTAAACTTTGATGAACATTCTGAACTCATAAGCTTGCATGGGAAACAGAATAGGCGCCCTTTACTTTCTGAATAGCATAACCATTTTCTTGCATGTTGCTTGTTTGTAAGTTTATGAATATGTGTAAAATAAGACTTCTGACAGTATCGAGTTTTCTTTTCAGTGTCATTGCTGCGGTCGGAAAATTAGCCCAACGGGTTGTTGAAAGCTTGATAGTCAATCGTGGTACCTGGGTTTACAGTTCATCATTTTTGCATCGTGCCTTCGATGTTAATTTCGCGAATGTGGGTTTAAATACCTTGAAACCATGATAGTAATAATTGAATCTCCCAAATGTTCATAGACGTGATAAGTCATGTCTAGAGTCCAAACAAACAATTTATTATACATTCTGTAGACATCGTACGTTGATCATGAATTACATCACAAATATAATTTAGAATCCTATGTTGAATTAGCTATCTTGCATATCAGTCCTTTGTCTCGTACATCTGAATTACTGTAGGCAGAACGACATAACTATATGCACGCGTGGTTGGTAAATCCAACGACCGACAGTGAGATTATGCGTCTGGCACTAGTATAACTAAAAACGGACTGTTAATTCATCTCGACAAGGTTTAGTCAATTACTAACCTGTAACTTCATCTTTCTTCATCATAACAGTGGACTGACCCATGTCCATAAGAAAATACAATATAACTGTGTGGCATTCCATGCCCGACACTATAAGAATATAAAGACACGTCTTCTCCGTTTGACGGTCATTCGAGAAAGGGTCCCGTCTCTTGGTCACCGTGCGTGACTACCAACGCTGAAACGTCACAGCGTTCACTAGGCTAATAATACTTTTACATTACATTAAACGTTGTAACCCCTAAAATCGCATGCTGCTAACCTCTAGCAGGCAATGCCAATTAATCTACCGTAACAATTCCCTGTCCACCGGGGGAAAAAAATCTATTAGATAGATTTTTTTTTTCAAAAACCTATCTGAATGACTATCAAAAAATTTAACAATATCAAAAAATTTAACCAAAAATGCGGCATATGGCCTACGATGTTCTGTCTAGAACAAATGTCGTGGTCATGTCGACTAACTAACAGTCATCTAATATATTAATGATCATATTATACATAAATTTTATACATAAATTTTATATGAACTAAAAGAGAATGGCTAATGTTGAAATCTAATTAAATAATTAATTAACTTAAAATATGTCGCAATGAAATGTCACGTCAGACTAATCTAAAGAGTTAAAATTAAAATAATTAATTATATTGAGTGTGTAATAAGAATAAAGTTGTTGAAAATCTAATGTAAGAAAAATGAAAGGATATGTTAAGGAGAAAAATAAATAAATGAAGAATAAAGTAGCGAAAGAAAGTAATGTATAAATTTAACTTAGTTATGTGTGTTGGACATTAATTAAGTTTAGTATTAAGTTGTTAATACCTATCTAAATTAACCAATTTAAACAATAATGTAGTATGTAATGTATCAACATAATTATTAACTATATAATATAATAGTTACATACAATAACATTATCTAAGAATCATGTGAGTTCTTATTTTTTTCTTCTTTCATTTTTTTTCAAATTTCATTTCATTTTCTTCATATTTATCTCACCTTTCATTTTAATTTCCATTATTTTAACGACTTAATTAAAATTAATTAAAGTTGGATATGATGATCCATCCGTAGGCTTGATCCTTGTGAATTCCGATTAGAAAAAATGTTTAAGTGTTTCAGTTCATAAGTATCGACGTTATTGACAATAGTTCATGTCGCATACTGAGTTACTTTGATAGTATTTTCTATTATTTTCACTTGATGCACGAAAATGTTTCCAATAGTGATATCATGAATGGATATCAAGCAAAGTCCTGGCGTAAATACGAACATAGAGTCAATTGATTTCGTTCATTTAGTCTGTAATATGTCTTTAGTAGGCAGATACGTGTATTGTAGGCAATTGTTTCTGTCTATGTAGAACAGCAATGACAGTGCTATGTCTCTTGAGTAGGTATCTGCGACGTTACTATAGTTCAGGACTCGACATCAGTAGGATTTCGAGACAGAGTATCTGCCAAGACGTTATCTGATCCTGAGATGTACTCGATTGAGAAGTCAAAAGGTTGTAGGAGAATAGCGAATCTGGTGAGCTTTGGACTTTTATGATTCGCCCGTCGTAGTGATGCTACGGCTGTTTGATCTGTCTGGACCACGAATGGGGCCCCTAACAGAAACTTCTCCAATTTCGTTATCGCCCACACCACTGCTAACAGTTCGCGGTCGACAGTGGAGTATTTGATCTCTGGTGGTTTCAGTTTCCGTGAGACGTACAAGGATGGATGGAGGATGTCGTCATGATATTGAAGCAAACATGCGCCAATTCCGTAGTTACTCGCATCTGTGCGGAGAATAAACTTTTTGGAAGCATCAGGTAGTCTCAAAATTGGTGGGTTTGAAAAAATATCAATAATTCACCGAAATATTCTATTAAACTTACCAGTCCATGTCACCTTCACTGGCATGTCCTTTTTTTAAACAACAATGATAAAACAGCCGTGATATATGACAAATAAACCTATGCTGTATGGGGCTGAGCATAGTTGAAACATTTAACCAACTTACTGTCTCTTGTAGGCATGGTTAAAAACAAATAAGATAGAGAACGTGTACACATTTAAAGATGTTAAGAATCAAAAATGTTTTTCGAGAAGAAAAAATAAATAAATCAATCTATATTAGGATAGATGATTAAGAAAGATAAGAAATGATGACTGACAATGCTGAGTCATCAAGAAATAAGACAAAAGTGTGAGCGTACACCATTATCTGCGTGGCGCAGAATCAGGTACTAATTGTAAGTGTAGATGATGGTGACGAAAATAAACACCATTATCACGCTCGATTACCCAACGAGCGTCTCGATTGTTACGAAATGTAACCATCGCCTTCTATTCTGCCCATTGCATGATGGCAGAAGACGAACAAACTTAACGTTTGCTGTATAATGAAAAAAATTTCTAAGTGCCTGCCAGGTAGTATCCTGCGGCAGATTTCGCACTAACACTGTGCGAGAATACGCACTTTTCCCAATATAGGTAGTATCATTGTCACGAAATAGTGGACAATGATGATATGTATTCTTTGTCAAAGAATTAACCTTCCCTTTCAACACCGACACTGTCTTTTTATTAGATGATGTATCATCCTGACTGGACTGAGGATGACACCTATTATTACCAAAGGTATTAAGTTTCCTACATGTCGTAGACATGTCTTTGCTGGGCAAAGTAAAAACTTTTTCATCATAATTATTTGTGTTAACTTTATTATCGCTGTTTCTTTTAAGTCCAGCATTATTCTTTAACCTATTATTCTTCCTCGTAATGTTTTTGTCAATGTTGACAACGTCAACAGTTTTCTTAGGATCAGTTGTAATCTGATCCTGTCGCCAACATTTATTATCAGGATTGGCAGTAGTATCCTGACGAAGAAAAGTATATCTCCCTCGAAATGATCTTCTAATCACCACTGGGTGTATTGATACCTTAGTATCAGTTTTCGTACTTGAGTCATGTCGTAAAGTACGATTATTCCCTTTATTGTTCGTCAATATTTTTTTACCTGCCAGTACGTCTAGTAGACAATCAATCCTCATTCTTAGTTTATTATTTTCAGAAGTCAGGAATGTAATCTCCTGCCTCTGCTTCTTATTTAACTTATCTAAGTTAAATGTTATCTGCTTCTCACTAGCTAGTAAGGAATCAAATGTGTTCACTGCCGTAGCAAGATCGTAAATTTGTTGTTGTGTCTCATTTTCCAATTCTGCATATCTATCTTTCTCATTCAGGAGTAAAGCTTCTAATGTAGTCAATCTTTCATCCGCTGAACCAACAGCATCCGACTTTTTTTCCTGTCTAAAACACAATTCATAAATGTTATCATTATCTGTATGACATCTATCTATCATATTATTGTCATCAAATGATACACTCGCATTTTCCATTTTTCCTATATCAATCTTCGTCTTCATTCCCCTGTTTAGACAGAATTGCTTATATTGTTCCTCATCATGAATAACTAATGAAATAACTGCATTCAGCTTTGTTGAAAGTGCATTAATCTGCTTTTGCATTCTCTTTTCTAGTTCAAAATATATATTATTCTCTTTAAGGAGCAATGTATCGAGTTTAGCGAAATTGTCATTAGTTAATTTTTCATGTTGACTGATAATTCGTCTAAATTCATGATTCTCGAGTACAATTTTTTTCATTTTATTCTCCAACACCATGTAAGAACTCTTCATATCCTGAATTACCACCTCTTGTGCATTAACCTTTAATCTCCAAAATGAAACCTCAGATTTCAGCCCATGATTCTGAGCCGTATGTGTATAATCATCAGTCACTAACACGGTATTACCTTTATCTAATTCAATATCAACACCATTCTCGTCAGAATTATCAACATCTTTCATGAGTTCTTGATTAGTCAAATCAAGATTTGCTACATTTTTATCCAAAACTGTCATGCTTAAATCCTTTAAGAACTTCTTGGTCCTTTCTGCTTCGTTGAATGTGTAATCTGTCTCAACAGCAATAGCCAACAGTCGTTTGAACCCGTTGACTAATGAGTGTGGGGCAGAGGCAGCTGTTGGGTAGCCAACACCCTTTTCCTCCAGTATTCTCATATTTTCTTCAGTTTCTACGAATTCTCTTTTCTCATCAACCTTCTTCTCCTCTAATGGACACATATTTTTTTTATCCTCTAATGCAAATATCTTTTTAGTTTCTTCCAGTTCCTCAATACGCCTTATCTCGACTCCCATTTCTTCTTCATTATATGCCTTTCCTTTTTCTTCCCATTCATCTACAATAAAGAATCTCATAGCAGATATTTTTAAATCTTCACCCTGCAAACCATAATAAAAACGTGCCATATTAATGTAATACTCTAATGTACGCATGGTAAATATATATATATCTATGACTCTCTTAGTCAATCAAATCATATATGCAACAAAGTATTGTCACTCAATATAACCAACTATAATCTCCCCAATATCATTAGTTGTAAGTCCCACAACTATTTTGTCATCAAATAATTTATATCAATAATATATAAATAATATATACTCATTACATTAGACCAATGTAATATACCCTTATTAATTTATGATGCTGAATTGCTATCATGCACCTAACAATTATTGGTATTATTCCTCAATAATTATATTATTCAATCAATGATATGTACTAAGTTAATCTTTAGTACTGAAAAAGTGTACTAAATAATATCCAATGTGTTTATCATCTGCAGGGCAGACTATGAAGTCATATTATTTTATCAATATATATATATATATATTATATTATATTATGCCTTAATCATCATCTATAAAGTGCGTTGCCCATTTCTTGGACCACCACTGCAAATTGGTGCAAAGTCCCTAATTCCTCCTTAAAATTCATAAAAATTTAATCATATTCACCTACACTCATATTAATGAATAAATTATAGTATTAATCATCATCATCTCAGCCCGTAACCCGTCATGGGTCGTAGGGATGCCATGGTGGAAGCATCAGCAGACAGGGTCCTCCACTGCTCTCTATCCTCAGCAATGCGTACAAGTGTGGAAAAACCGTGTCCTGCCCATTCTTAGATGTTATCAGCCCAGGATTTTCTTTGCCTTCCTCTTCTCCGTTTACCTTCGACTGTCCCCTGAAGGATCGTTTTCGAAAGGGAGTCATGACGAGTTACATGCCCAAACCAGGCAAGCTTTCGATGTTTCACTATTGACAAAAGTGGTTCTTGGTGGCCTGCATAGGTGTTTATCTTCTCTCTAACATAGACATTTGTTTTGTGCTCTTTATAGCAAATGCGCAAAATTCTTCTATAACATTTATGCTCGAAAGCCTGAATCCTTCGCTCCGTATCTGCAGTGAGTGTCCAGCTCTCACACCCATACAAGAGAATAGATAATACAAGTGATTTGTATAATTTGATCTTCACAGGAAAACTGATGTTACTTTTCCAGATCACATTCAACTTTGTCATGGCAGCTGAGGCCATCTCAAGTCTTGTCTTGATCTCTTTACTTGATCTTCCATCACTACATATAGTGGACCCGAGATATTTAAAGGTGTTAACTTCTTCTAACGTTTGCCCATTTAACGTAATGTTGGTCGGAACATGTTTCTTATGGCTATTCACCAATATCTTGCTTTTTTCTATATTAATTTCCATCCCATACGTTCTTGTTACTTTCTCCAGTCTAGATGTAAGGTCTTGAAGTTCTGATTCTGATCCAGCTATCAGATCAATATCATCAGCAAAACGTAGGTTGCACAGAGGTCGGCCTCCAATCGATATGGTTGATTTATAATCGTAGAGAGCCTCCTGCATAATATGTTCTAGATAAATATTAAAGAGCACTAATATTATCTTATAAATGGATGAAATGAAGACAAACAACACAATTTGTTAACCAAGGATTACAGAACAGTATTACCATACGACAAAGACATTTTCACAATTAAAAATGCATTTATAACTAAGTTGTATAAACCGGAAGTGAGAGATTAAAGAATGAACTGAATAGAAAATTAACCTGCGTACACAAAAATTAGTGACGTATACATGGACTCATTAACGGTTGTACAAAAACTATAAACTGAATGATAGTAAGGTCAGAAAAAACACGATAGGTTACAAACATAACTACAGAAATGAATAAAAATTAGAACTAAATACACTAGAATACCCCAGTTATAACACGACTAGACACCTAACATGCAAGGTCAATTAATTGCAAATACGAACGAACAAGAATCATCGGAAAGCCATCGATGGGTTCTTCGTAAAAATGCAATTAACTAACGGCCTTAAGAACAATTAAAATCAGTTCGTGGCATCCAAGGAGCCATATAATTGATTTCAATCCGCCGCCCATCCATGCCCACGAATAAGGGACAACATCAACGAAAAAAAACAGATATAACATAGATATATAACAAATAGAGTGGACATGCCTGCACAGAGAAATGGACTTAGTATTGTGCTATATGAATGACAATCGTCCTAGGTCTAGACTTATCTTTAAAAGGCACCGGCGATGTCAAGTTCATCAACGGACTAGATTCATACCTAGTACTGTTTGCTCCTTGTTGGCTGATAACCGTATTTCATCGTCTGGTCCTCTTGATCATGTAAATTTTTCATCAAACCTGCAATGCGTTGAAGGTTGTACTTTCGAAGCGCGGCATCTACGCATGATGTAGTGACGTCAGATTGGCATTTCGTAGTCATGCGTTTAACGTCATATTTATGCAAATCATGTGACTTTCTTGTAATCGTAAACAGTTTGTGAAAGTATGTAAACAAGAAAAATTTTCCTTTTTCGTTCGATCCCCAGCGATGGCCAACCAATTCTTTCTTTCGTTCCCCAGCAATGGCCAACCAATTCTGCTGCGGTCGGAAAATTAGCCCAACGGGTTGTTGAAAGCTTGATAGTCAATCGTGGTACCTGGGTTTACAGTTCATCATTTTTGCATCGTGCCTTCGATGTTAATTACGCGAATGTGGGTTTAAATACCTTGAAACCATGATAGTAATAATTGAATCTCCCAAATGTTCATAGACGTGATAAGTCATGTCTAGAGTCCAAACAAACAATTTATTATACATTCTGTAGACATCGTACGTTGATCATGAATTACACCACAAATATAATTTAGAATCCTATGTTGAATTAGCTATCTTGCATATCAGTCCTTTGTCTCGTACATCTGAATTACTGTAGGCAGAACGACATAACTATATGCACGCGTGGTTGGTAAATCCAACGACCGACAGTGAGATTATGCGTCTGGCACTAGTATAACTAAAAACGGACTGTTAATTCATCTCGACAAGGTTTAGTCAATTACTAACCTGTAACTTCATCTTTCTTCATCATAACAGTGGACTGACCCATGTCCATAAGAAAATATAATATAACTGTGTGGCATTCCATGCCCGACACTATAAGAATATAAAGACACGTCTTCTCCGTTTGACGGTCATTCGAGAAAGGGTCCCGTCTCTTGGTCACCGTGCGTGACTACCAACGCTGAAACGTCACAGCGTTCACTAGGCTAATAATACTTTTACATTACATTAAACGTTGTAACCCCTAAAATCGCATGCTGCTAACCTCTAGCAGACAATGCCAATTAATCTACCGTAACAGTCATACAATCGCACGGATGAAGAGAAGGCACTATCAACATGTTGACATTTTTCACTTCCCTTAGATATCCAATATTCACGCTCACAGTCATCTATATTGTTTGGCCAGTCACTAATATCATTAGAGTATTTCTTCGTTTCACTTATTCTTTCACATTCAGACTCAGTGTATTCTGGGTTTTGCTGTTTGTTTTCTGCTGCACAGCCTGCACTAGTACTAGTTGTTCCTGTACTTCCAGCTTCAGCGGTTAGAGTACCACCACCATGAACATCAAAATATTCGGTCAGCTTACTTTTATTTGATATCACAAGTTGATCTCTTCTTTCTTTTTCTTCTTTCGCTTTACGTTTTTCACTTGCAGAAGCATAACTACGTCCAATATCTCTGTGTCTACTGCACATTTTTTGAGTTTTCTAACCTTATAAATCAAGAAATTTTAATCAAGATCAAAAGAGAGTGCGATCACGCCGTATACCTCAATTAAAACAGGAAGTTTCCGTTTCCTAAATTCTAGTTTTTATTGTAAATGCAAATTCATTTCACAAAGAACAAAACAACATTAGAGGGGCAGTCGCCTAGAGCCAAAAAAAGTGGCTTCCGTCCAAACGTGACCAAATTTTTAACGCCACTTAAATGGCTTCTACCCGCAAACAGTTAAGATAAAAATAATGAAGAGTCACACTAAGTCACCCTCTTATGCTCTTTCTCTCACAACTTCGTGACACCAAATGAAAAGGCGCTAAAGATAGCATAAATCACAAGATCATCGGTTTAACGCTCGTATTAGAAGATGATCAAAAAATTATGTACATATTTATTGGCGCGGGGCCCCTAAAAGCGCGGGGCCCGTAGCATATGTACTTTTGCTACTACGTTAATCCGGCTCTGCAAAGAAGACATTTAAAAAATACTCGTAGTTACAAAAATGACACCAACAGTTATTTATAAGGTACCTCCTATGTTTTCCACTGTAAAATGTACACGGTCTTGTAAAATGACCCTTATCACATTCTTTGTTTGTAAAATGGACATGGTTTTGTAAATTAAAATGTTTAATTCTTTATATTTACTTTTAAAGTGTGCAGATGGAAGTAAGAGTACGCACTAGTGTTCATATGAAATTTTAAAATGTACTTTCTGTAGCCAGAGGTTTGGATGTTACGAATTACAACTATCCTGGACAAATAGGTTTATCAGATGATACCAGGATAGCGCCAGATAAGAGACTGGTCTTATAAGTAATACCCCCTTCTCTGAAAAGAGCAAGGCTGTATAGACATCAAAGTGGGGTCAAGCTATGTAAGTTCTCAGAGAAGATGATGATGATGATGCACTCTGAGTCCCTAACTGCTACCTCCCAAGATCCCACCAAGATTAATGATTAATGTTTAGTTTTTGTTTTACTAGTTTTCTAGGGGTATGTTAGAGTAATAACAATAATAAATGTCAAATACAGAACTTAAACTTTAATAAAAGTATCAAGAAAGTCTGAATGAAATTTATATACAATTTAATTGTCCTGCCCCTAATATGCTTTCGGGCAGGAATACTCAAAAGAAATGAAAAGGTTTGTACATATAAAAATGAATACACTGGAAATTCTCTTCCATATTTTATAATGTTCCAAAGAATAAAATAATGTCACTGGGTATAGAACTTGATGTGCTAGTCACAGTCTCTGAAATTCTGAGTATTTATCGTCTAAGCTGTCCTTGATATAATCACGAATGGGTAATTAATATTTGGTACAATTTCATTTGTGGGTGAAGATTTGGATGTGCTGGCAAGTGGACCTCACTGGCCACTTAACGTTGTAGTTGTTGCTGATTTTCCCTTTCCCCAGGTGTCGTGGTTGAGTAAAGTGTAGAGTATTTGTCGAGTTGGACATTAGTAGTGAAATCGACAAGGGATAGTGGACTGACAGAGTTATAGATTACACACACAGAAAGGTGTAAATAGGAGATGGACTTGAGACAACCTGGAAGAAGATTTATCAAAAATGATCTCTCTCTCCAAGCCTCAACTCACTTTTACTGTCTAAGCACCTCCTGCTCTCACTCTTTTCTCTTATCAAACATAGAGATTCTAGTAAAGAGCTAAAACAAGTTAATTATGGATGAAAGGGTCGGGAACAGCGCATTAATAAAAGGTGTAAACTTTATTAAAGAAGAAAAGCATGGAATTAATGCATATCATCATACACAGCATAAAATTACATCAATAATCAAAATAATCATCAATAACCACAATAATGCAAATACACACCCACAAACACACACACCACCAACACTCATAAAACCTGTAGAACACGGAGAAAATAACTAAGCTGTCTGACAGTCTGTCCGCTTTCGTGGGACCAAAGGCGCTAGCTCCAGAAAAGTGTCTTACATGTAAATATCCTTCAAGGTGAATGAAGTGAAATACAAAACTTTCCTTGTCGGGCTAAACGTTGGTGACCCCTAATTGCGCGAGGGAAAACTGGAAGACGCTGTTTATCTCCTGCTGACCAAATAAACGAACTGAGCGACAGCCTGTCCGCTTTCGTGGGACCAAATGAGCTAGCTCCAGAAAGTGTCTTACGTGCATATATCCTTCAAGATGATTGGAATAGACTGCATAACTTTCCTTGTAGGTGCTATCATTGGTGACCTCTAGTTGCGCGAGTGGGGCTGGAGCTCTGTCTATCTTTCCCGCTGACCAAATAAACAAACTGAGCGACAGTCCGTCCTCTTTCGTGGGACCAAAGGTGCTAGCTCCAGAAAAGTGTCTTACATGTAGATCCTTCAAGGTGAGGGAATAAGCCTACACAACTTTCCTGGTTGGTGCTAAACGTTGGTGCCCCTAATTGCGCGAGGGGGGCTGGAGGACGCTGTTTATCTTTGCTGGCCGCTCCTAAGTGCGAAGTTCTACATAAACCCAGAAATACACCAGACGAAGTTACTTGAGGACAAAGAGTCCCAGGCGCTGTTATCCGGCGCTATTGCTTGCTTGGCTGTAAATTCTGTTTAAACTGGTTTGGCTGTGGTTTTGGCTGAGTGCCCCGTTTAGGCACACAAAGTTGGGTGATATCAGATTCTGCTATAGACATGCTGGGCAGTTTTGATATTCTGGAAGCCGCCATGCTCTGACTGGTAATCCAATAAGCGAATAGAGAACTACTACTGCATTTGATGATTCCAGATTTAGCGTTGGCTCGTTGCACTGCATGAGCGTAACTTGGCGTTGACAAACGGGGTTTTGATTCAGGAACGGGTTGACGACTCGTGACGCTAGCGGTATTTAGAAACCCTCTAGATCGAAGAGAACATGACGTTCTTCGCCTGACTGGAGTCTGCTCTAGCGATTCGGTATCCCTGAAACTGAGACCCCAAAAAGACACCATTTACATCAAGCAACAACAAAATTAATCTAATGTTTTATATCCTAGTTATGCTCCGCTCCTTCCATTCTATCAATTATAGCATGTGCTTGCATAGGCTTAATATCTTTTGTACACCCATGTACCTGTCAGTAAATGTTCTGACAGCAAAATCTACTCCTCTTCTCCCAATCTCAACATACAGGAAACCTAACCTTGTAGTTACAGTTAAATGAATATGCTTATTCATCTTACAACAGTAAATGAATTACATAAACAGATTACAGCATGTGACATTACACAAATAAATCATATGTCCCCTTGGGGAAATATATTAACATTCCACAAAATGAGTACATAGAAAATGCAATGTTCTTGCTATAATAATGCAGCTGTGGCTGAATCATAAGATATAATTATATCTATGCCTGGTGACTGCTTTCTGTGAAAGTTATAGACTAGTGCCTAGCCACACAAGTAAGCATAAAATGATTCTCCCTTGCCACTAGAAAATTCTATCAAAAAGGAATAAGTGACTTTCTCCTATAATTCAGTGTTAAGTGAATGATCCACAACTCTGACATTATCTTACAGAAATGTCAGTTAATTAGCCTATTCTTAACCCATGATAAGCATCTGTAGACTGATTCTACGCCTAGCATCTGTTATTGTAAGTCTATCATTTAACCCATTATAAAACAAAACAGCGTAAACACCACTTAACTAAGGCCGTAGACAGCGCTACATTATCACTGAACTAAATTACTAGGAGAAGTCCTCAAAAATGAAGTAAGTCACCTTCCTATCAGATATATAAAAGCTTACATGAATATATCATATATTAATAAGATATGTCAACTCACCCCGAAAAATGACAAGAACATAGGCAATCACATTCTAGTTCTGATGTGCTAACTCTGCCTAAGTCTCATATGGTCATCTACGGGCCAGGAATATTCACGAGTGTGTTGGCTTATTAAACCCATCTACTCTTATAGATTACAAAGGACGCTCCCCCCGGACCCCTGGCCTAGCGTACTTCTACAGATGTTCGGCGAAAGACGTAATCGATATTAAGACAAAAGGTTTCAGAAGCAACAACTTTCAGAAAATTTCTTCGATAGACATAATATTATGGTTTCTGACTACGTTAAGGGCAAAACCACACAGACCGCAGCGGGTCGTTATCTCCCCTGAATCGAAGATCAGAACATGTTTACCGACCGCAGAAAATTGGTCCCTGCTAACAAGCTGTGTCTTCACAGAAACCGTCTTTTGCTCGTTCAAACACTTTAAGCGTAACAGACGTTCTTCTGATCCGGCAAACGCCAGGTGCAGTTTAGATAACATTACGTTATATGACCGTCTGCTGGTCCAGTGGGAATTTCTACTCTGAAGGCCAGCCAAACGAAAACAACCGTCGGGTGGGGTTTGAGAAGGTGAAAAATGAAAGAAAAGAAATACAAAATGTCTAGGAAAATAGAACATTAAAAGAGTTAATAACATATGGAACGGAATGGTAAATAAATTATCAGTCACTGTGACACCAGGTCAGGCCTACAAATGCAGCTCCTGGTTGAGTAGATCGGGACCTGGCTCTTGGAATGTTCAGAGCACTTGTCACCAATAGACTTCTCACGTGTGAATGCAGCTTTAGTGTTAAATTCAAGACAGTACCTGGAACAAAGGACAATCGTATCCCATATAGGTGTCTGCATCACTCCTCTCACCCACATACAACAGCACAACATACCCTTTTCATTTATTGTGCTAACAAGTTGCACAGGACAACTAACTTCTGTGACTTCCGCCAGCTCCATGTGAATATGCTTTTCTGTACCTATTCCAAGATATAGCCCTTAGCCCATGCTTGGCTTCCATACGATGATTGGGTTAAGTACATAATCATAAGGGACAACTTGATTTCTTCATGTCAACAATTCCTGTAATGCTATCCTACGTACATGATCAATGTGTAACCCCAGAAGAAAATATGCAATCAAACACACTAACAGACTTACAATGCTCAATTGTGCCATAATTAGCAAATATCTGAACTGTTTCAAATTTCTGGCCTGTCGTATTTTTAAACTACACACTTTTACAACTAGGCCAATATGGCAGCGCATGTACTGCGGGTTTCACTTTCTACACATTTCCGAACACACACTCCAGAATACACAAATCATGTAATTAATATTATATACATAGCTTTCTTACCATCAGGCAAACAATACACAAGCTGACAGGCTGTCTAAGGAACTCATATATGCCGCCAGGTCAGAACGGCAAAGGACTTTGCATGATCTGAGCTCTAGATTCAAACCTGCTTGGTACTGCTGTGTTTAAAAAGTGTGGCAAGCTTCTCGGGTCACCGGGTTATTCATATCGATACAACTAGCCAATCAGAGCATAGTCCAAAATATTTTAAAGAATCTTACCTACACGTTTTTATAACTTGCTGTACAAAGTGAATAAACTTATTAAATTTATATTATAGTTATTATTGGACCGATTTTAATTATTTAAAGTGGTAATAAAACGGCCAATTTACCTCTATCTTTCTATATGTTTATTTTTGCACTATTTCCTTGCATGTCAATATAATTAATTTTTAAGTATTTAAATCGGGTGTTTCCCTGATGTGCAAATATTACTAAATTGACTTAATTTTATGAGGCCGGATTTGTACCTATGTTTAAAGTAATATATCCGATGTTATACCAACTATGTATTTATTTTTATTTATCGCTATTCTTACAGAAATAAAATATATCCTTCCCATCAAAAACACAGATTAGGCCCTTTTTGCTTATAATGAAAGGTATCTTTATAGACACTAGAAAAGGAGCTTTCTGATTGGTTCCTAATTTTTGGACTTTTACTCTAGATTTTTGAGCGCGGAAAATATGATCGTGTGGTTAATACTTACTTACTTAGTCGTTCCCCTTCTACCGTGAGGTGTAGAGGTTTGAAAGAGAGAGCGCCAGACCATTCTATCAGCTGTCTTCTTCCTGGCCTGGTTCCATTCTAGTCCTCGGTCTTTCAAAGATTGTCTAATGTTGTCCTCCCAGCGAACTCTGGGTCGTCCTGGAGGTCTGGATCCCTGGCTCTTTGTTTCCCATGCTTGTCGTGGTAGCCGATCTTCTCCCATTCTGCAGACATGGCCAAACCATCTTAGTTGGGACTGTTCTATTTGGGTCTGCAGCGGATGGGATTTCAGGCCTTGACGGATCGTCTCGTGTGGTTAATACAGATTCAAATCACGACACTTTCCATGTTTTCCATTTTTGTAACATGTACACGGATTTATAAAATTGCAAAGAAATGAAAATAAAGTTCACTTTAAAAAAAAAGAAAAAAAAAGAGTTCTTATCAGCTTACTATCTGATACGTGACCCATTTGGTCACTACGATATTAAACTTCTTTTTGGAACTAGACGAGATGTCCGGGGCTTGCTCCGCTCTCGTCACGCGTTGGCCCGGTATTGCAGTTCTTCCGGGAATGGCCCATATGAAAGCAATATACGAATGGATGAAAACTTATGTGGTTCTAACAGTTTGCAATCATTTTCATAGAACACAGGTATTGTACACAGAAAAAAAAATTGTCAGTGCTCGACTCCAAAGATGGCTTCTCGTTTGTTTAATTATCATAATGTCACATCCATATTCAACATGGATGCTGCTTCCATGTTCGTACAATTCTTGTTTACGTTATGCTTAAGAAACTATCATATGCATGGTTTTCCAAGTTTTCACTGGTGTGTAATTCTGCTTAATCATTGAGCACAAATACTTGAGTCCCTTCAACAAAACCCCTGTTGAAGATCATGTGTTGAAATTATGTGAGGACAGCAAACTGTAAGTCAGAAGAGTTCAGGACCACCACTTGTGTAAGACAAGGCGATATCCTGTCACCTTATCTTTTCATACTCCTCATGGACGATGCCATCAAGGCATGTAACGAGAGAACAAGAAAGTATTCAGTGGGGTACTGGAAGATGAGACAGGTCTGTATTTCAGAGCTAGCATTTGCTGATGATGTTGTCCTGATTGCTAAATCAGAGACACGTATCCAATCCAATCTGCAAGTCTGGAAGGAAGAGCTGGAGAAGAGAGGGATCATCATAAGCAGCTCTAAAACAAAATCCATGGTGATATCACGAGAAGAAAGAAGACATCAGATTAAGTTGGGAGAACAGGTCCTGGAGCAGGTCGACCACTTTAAATATCTCGGAGCTATTATAGACTGAAAGAGAGGCATCAAAGAAGAGTTGGCCACTCGAAAAGGAGCGGCTGGGAGACTTTTTCAGGCCATAAATCGAGGATTCCTCAGCAAGAAAGAGGTTGTAAGAAAACGAAGATGGCTGTATACCGCTCCACCTATGTCCCAGTCTTGACATATGGATGCGAGTCATGGGCAATGACTACAACCCACAAAAGCCAGACCCAAATTTCAGAAATGAGGTATCTGAGGAAGGTGGTTGAAGTAACAAGAAGAGACATGGTCCGCAACCAGACGATACGTCAAGGCCTAAAATGCCACCCGCTGCAGACCCAAGTAGAACTGTCCCAACTAAGATGGTTTGGCCATGTCTGCAGAATGGGAGAAGATCGGCTACCACGACAAGCATGGGAAACAAAGAGCCAGGGATCCAGACCCCCAGGACGACCCAGAGTCCGCTGGGAGGACAACATTAGACAATCTTTGAAGGACCGAGGACTAGAATGGAACCAGGCCAGGAAGAAGACAGCTGATAGAATAGTCTGGCGCTCTCTCTTCCAAACCTCTACACCTCACGGTAGAAGGGGAACGACTAAGTAAGTAAGAATTAGAGATAAATATAAATAAATAAATAAATAAAAATAAATAAATAAATAAATAAATAAATAAATAAATAAATATATATATATATATTTCGTCAGTGCGACATCGCCTAGTGCATTTACTCATCTCATCTCAACCCGTAACCCATCATGGGTCGTAGAGGTGCAATGACGGAAGCATCAGCAGACAGGGTCCTCCACTATTCTCTATCCTCAGCAATGCGTACAAGTGTGGAAAAATTCTTTGTTGTTATCAACCAAGGATTTTCTTTGCCTTCCTCTTCTCCGTTTACCTTCGACTGTTCCCTGGAGGATCGTTTTCGAAAGGGAGTCATGACGAGTTACATGCCCAAACCAGGCAAGCTTTCGACGTTTCACTACTGACAAAAATTGTTCTTGGTGACCTGCATAGGTGTTTATTTTCTCTCTAACATAGACATTTGTTTTGTGCTCTTTATAGCAAATGCGCAAAATTATTCTATAACATTTATACTCAAAAGCCTGAATCCTTCGCTCCGTATCTGCAGTGAGTGTCCAGCCCTCACACCCATACAAGAGAATAGATAATACAAGTGATTTGTATAATTTGATCTTCACAGGAAAACTGATGTTACTTTTCCAGATCACATTCAGCCTTGTCATGGCAGCTGAGGCCATCTCGAGTCTTGTCTTGATTTCTTTACTTGATCTTCCATCACTACATATAGTGGATCCCAGATCTTTAAAGGTGTTAACTTCTTCTAACGTTTGCCCATTGCATTTACGTGTCAATTAAAATATCTCTTTTCTGGGTGATAGCGAGTAATTAAATTTTACGTTACAGCTGGAAAAATTAGCTATAAGTTATTTTAATACGCTAGTCAATTAACACAGAAAATCCTAGTGAAATATAATGACAAACTTTAACAATTAAATCACTCAAAATGCTAGTGAATATATTTACCGCAACACAGAAATTTAAACTATCTCCAATCAAAAATGCTAAGAAATGCACTTTAACAATGGTCTAGGATTCTAAACTAGATGTTCCGAAAATTTTTTTGAGACGGCAAGATAATTGAAGTTAAAGGATGAGGTATGTATATGAAATAGGATTTAATTCGCTGGCTCTTGCTAGATATCATGCCTTAGCTCGAATATTGGGGAAAACTGCGGTCGATTTCTGAATGAAAGCTTTTTCTGTCACTTATGCCGACCAGCGATAGACGTGACCAGCAACGGACCGCTTTGATCTCGTCCGCTGAAGATCAGACACGTGAATTAAGTCCCCTGATAATTGTAAAGAAAAGTAACCCTCAAATACGTTTTATAATCTTACCACCCTTGATTCTACAAACAACACACCGTTCTCTCGTCTGTCACTATTTCAACGATTTGCCCACTCGTTCGCGTGATAATTACAGGTAAACCGCTCATGCTCGCTGATTGATATTTGTCCATTAGCGGACTAGCTAATAGGTCTGTTGGTAAACCCTCATCAGTGCATGAAGCAAGACAAATAGGCGTGGCTAAAATATAAGGTAGACCGACAGCTAAGCTAAAAAAAGACTTGGCTTAGCGTGACGACCGTGCATACTAATAAGGAAGCAAAGGTGCGAGTCAGGTGGGAACAAAAACGTGGAGATATATGTAATATATTTACACATACGTCCCGGCTTGAAGATATGAAACCATTTCCTGTCTATTTTATGGAACTAGAGTTACCTATATCCGTAGCTTTCGGGTGACTGTTTTCTTCACTCTCATCTTCCTTCTCCTTCGTGGTCCAATTCCGACTCATAAAGTCTGCTCCTACGTTTTCTTTTCCTGGTATGTATTCTACTTTAAAGGAATATACCCTTAGCAACAGTGCCTAGCGCATTATTTTCGCATGAAATTCCTTAGTCGCTCCAAGAAAAGCCAGTGGAGCATGATCCGTCTGCACCGTGAATGATACTCCGTACAGGTATTTTTGGTGTCTCCTTATACCATGAACCAGTGCCAGACATTCTCTCTCCACTGTGGAATAGTTTCGTTCTGCTTTATTCAATTTACGACTGCCGTATGCCACTGGGAATAGCCGGTTCGGATCATCGTCGCCTGCTTGAAACAGAGTTGACCCGATGCCTTGACCCGATGCGTCTGTCCGCAATATAAAGGGTTTGGTAATCGTAAAATTGGATATTCCGACAGCTGTTCCTTGAGCGTGACGTAAACGTCTTCACACTTCGAATCCCAGACAATTCTCTCCCTTCTTTGTAAGGTCAGTAAGGGGTGCAGTTAAACCATTGAAGTTTTTGATGAATTTCTGGTAGTATGCACACAGTGATATGAACGATCGTGTTTCTCTCTTTGTTCTTGTCCTTTTCGCTGCATGTATCTTCTCCACGTTCTTAGCAACTGACCACATGGAACCGTGAGCAATGGTATGCCCCAGGAAGTCAAACTTTTGGAAGCCGATTAAACATTTGCTAGGTCTAGCTGTGAGACCAGTTTCCTGTAGTCTCCTGAGGAGCATAGCAAACGTAGCAATATGTTCTTCGTAGGTATCCGTTGCAACTAGTATATCATCCATGAAATTGTGGATATGTGGACTGTGCAATGGTTCTAAAAGCCTTTTCATCATCCTTGTGAATACTCCTGGTGCGTTATGTAACCCGAATGGCATCACCTTGAAAGTATAGTGTCCTCACTGGTGCTGAAAGCTAGCAAAGGCTTAGTTTCCTCCTTGAATGATATTTGGTTAATAACCTTTACTCAGGTCAATTCTTGAGAAAATCCGTGCTTTGCTTAGCCTGTTAAACAGCTCAGAAGCGCTCTGGAGAGGTTGCGGCTGGAATTCCGTTACCGTGTTAAGTAGACGGTAATCGATGCACAGCCGAACTTCCTTATTAGGCTTCTGCAACAGCACTACGCTCGCACTATAGGGGGATGTAGACTCAATAATAATTCCTGCTTTACGTAGCTTGTCTATCTTTACCAGTACCAAATCAGCTTTAGCATACGGAATAGGGTAAACTCTGGTTCGAACAGGTGTTTCGTTTGTCAGTTTCATATCGAACTCTACGAGATGTGTTCGCCCAGGAATGTCCGTTAAAACTGCTGTGTACTGTTTCAGTAGCGCCCTCGTTTCTGTCTGTTGTGCTTCAGAGAGAGTGTCACCGAATTTTACATCCTTGAACGATTCCGTTTGTTGCAATGGATATTCCATGCAACTATCGTCATCTTCAACATCTTCGGTAGCTATGGCGACCGGCAGGAGATGTTCGGAGGATGGCACCGGTCTTTCCAAGTATTTCTTGAACAGATTTACATGGTAGACCTTCTCCTTTCCTTTAATAGAGATCTGATAGTTAGTTCTTGAGATCCTTTTAAGGACGGTAAACGGCCCTTGCAATCCGATGCGTAGTTTGTTGTTCCCGGTTGGGAGTAGCAACTAAACTGTCTCTCCTGGTTGCAGTTTCTCTCTTTCGCTGCTTTATTGTATCGTTTAGCGTGCGTCGCGCGTGCTCGCTTAAGGTTGGTTGTTGCTAGATACCATCCTAGCTTTAACATTTCCTTTAATTCCGATACATATCTACTGGCTGAGACGACTGTCTCATTCGCCTTCTGGTCTGTCAGCGACCGGAGTAAGGCTTCTAGCGGGCCCTTGATAGGTCTGCCGAATAAAAGACTAGCTGGGGGAAACCTGTCCAGGCCTGTGGCACTTCCCTGTTGACGAATAAGGCTGTAGGAGTGAAAAGGTCCCAATCTTCCGGTTCTTCTTGTCCCAGCATACGTAACATCATGTTGAGGCTGCCGTTGAAACGTTCCACGAGCCCATTTCCTGCCGGATAATACGGGCTGGTGTGGATGTGTTTGGCCCTCAAGATCTTAAAGATCTCTTCCATTAACAGGCTACGGAATTGGGATCCATTATCCGTCAAAACTTGTTGAGGAAATCCCAACCGTGTAAAAATCTGCACTAGGGCTTCTGCGACATGCTTGGAATCCGTGCATGTTAGCGGTATAGCTTCGGCCCACATAATGCATGTGTCGACTAAGGTCAGGATAAACCTGTTCCTTCTTTTTGTCCTTTCTAGGGGTCCAACAATGTCGACAGCAACTGTCGTGAGAAATTCTAATCCACATATATAAATTAAAAGTAAATGTAAAGCCTAACAAATAAATTCTATAAAAGGAAGAAGAATGGTAAAGAACAGTGCTGTCACAATGACAGTACTCGAAATCCCCTTTGTTTTATGCTTCGTCTGCAAATTGTAACGTTTCCACGTTAAATATAAGCCACTGCATAATACAAGCGTTTCCACAACACATTAAAACGGGTATTGCATTTCTAAGAAAAAACATTGAGAGGCACACTGCGTATGACCTAAATTAATTTCACTACGAATGGACAGATGGATGTAGGATGGAAAGAAGGGAGGGCTGAAAATCAGGAACGCATGCAACACTAAACACGCGTCTCGCTATTAATGCCACCCCCAACAAGCGTAACGCGATATACAATTACTACTATCACGCGTGTAAGGCCACATGCACTAACTTTTTTTCAGCGGACAGTGGAAGTTAAAAATAAACAACTGAGATCGATAAAAGACAAGAATTTTAAATGGGCTATTTGTTCTCATGATAATCATATAATTGGGTACCTTAAGACTAGTGGACTTGGAATATATAATAAATTATCTAAATGGTCCATTAGATACTAAAATATTGGTATAAAACATAGGGAAACTGGCATGGTCTGGTCATATCTGTTAGATAAAATGGCATGATGTTTTTGAAAACACGTAGAGGAACGAAAGCTGAAATAGTACGGAGTAAAAGATTGGCTGGAATTTAAAGCAAGCCGAGGTGTGATTGGCTAAAATATCTATACGAATCTAGTTGTTGATAGTAACGCGTAGTAAATGGGATACAATTTTTTTTAATTCATTCAAAATATAGTAGGCTTTGGGCGATTGGTCGAAGCATTTGAATTGAACGAAATAGTACGCTGCTCGTTGCGAGTTTCAAAAGATTTTCATAAGAGCAGGAGCGATGTCAGACTTGTGCTGTGGTTTATAAATTATATCGACCGAAAGCAGTCTGAAACAGTGGGCAGATCTAGATATGTGCCATTCTCTAGTGCCTTATTCGTCGTAACCTGTGTTATTTCCTTTCTATGTGGTAAGATTGATTTTATTGATTTCTTTAATTTGAAAAATTGGTTGTGTATAAGAAAAGGCCATGACAAAAGGTTGTAACTAAATGGTTCCATGGCAGGCTTGGGCATGGCCTAGTTGTTGATGTATTATACCATGGACCATTTGAGAAAGTGAGAACTATCAATATATATATATATATGATGATCATGCTGAAACATTACACCTATCTTATTGCATGGTGAAGTATGGCTGGAATGACAGGTGTTGTCTCCATAAGGTAAAAATGAAAAAAGAAAACTGGTACTATTGGTTCCATCATATGAAAGTGGAGAAGCTTGGTTGTCAGAATGAGCTGACCATGTTCTTTTTATTACATGCATGTTTACAGGTAAAATTGGGGGAATTAGTTTGATATTAAGACAGGATCATACTTGCTTTGACAGGGGTTTCCTGCTGGTACTTGGCTGATGCTGTCAGAAATATTCAGCACTAGATCAAGTCATCTCTGACAACAGCTGTTAAGAGAGAGATTGCAGACCAGAGGACCTGAAGCGTGTGGCCAAATAGACTGAAATCATTATGGATCCCAGGCACAGATAAGTGATATCTGGCCTGGAGCAACTTATCATTACTGCATATTTGCTAGGACAATCTCCTCAAGTGAATAAACTTTTCCTCCAAAACTAAAAACAGTACAACAGAGTCCATAAGAGTGATAAAGAGAACAATTGGGATGATGTATATCCCTTACCAGCTTCAAGGAACAAGTAATTAGATAGAGAAAAAAATACCCAGTTGAATATTGATTTCATGCATTATGGACACATGGTCTATTGCTTGTAAATAATTGCATATACATAGTTGTAAATATACAAAATTCCATCACACTGATTATCAATGACTAAAGTCCTGGCCAAAAGAACAGTTAGGCTCAGGACCAATAAAGCTTAACAGAAAATTTTTCATTTTAAAACTTAACCGCTGGAGTTAGTTGATTTTATCTTAGAAGTTAATATTTGTTGGTATATGTTTTGTATTGAGGTTATTCCACACACTCACTTTTGCATTACCCTAGACACTTAACCAAGCCAACATTCATATTGATTAAGAATTAGTTTGATTGAGATAAAAATGTGGCAGTAAGTAAGGTCATCTGAATTACACACCAAACCTATTAACTTCAGATACCTTCACAGCTGATCTCAGTCAGTACACTACGTACTTTATACTAGAATTAAGTCCCAACTCACCACAGCAACCCGTTCAAATGGTGTTCCCACTATTGGCATTTCCCCCATGGGAACTGGGGATGTCCAATGCCCAATATCCACAATGCATACCATGGTTGATGGTGACTTGCTGATAGTGTGTCCAGTTCTGATTTCCTATTACACCAATCTTCACACTGCCTACTATGGCTGATGGTAACTAGCTGGTAGTTTGTCAAGTTCTATCCCATTTTATTCAACTCCCCCCCCCCCACCCCACAATATTGTCTCAATTGTGACCACCTTACCAACAGATACCTCTACCTGTGCCATCCAAGAAATCCATCTCTTTATTCTGGCTTATTTGATGTCACCTAAGTTGTCATGCAGTGGATAACTATTTTTAACAGAAAATGAGAAACAGTGAAAAAAAAAACGATATCGGGTACCGATTATCATCATCATCAGCTGCCATCTCCACAATGAAAATTGGCTGTAATGGATCTCCAAAGTCTTCTGTCTCTTGTCTAGGTTGTGCACTGTGATAGACTCTTACCTGTCCGTCTCTTGATGTTATCTTCCCACTTATGGCGCTGTCTTTTCCTTGCACGTTTGCCTTCAACTCTCCCTTCTATAATGGTCTTCTGCAAGGTGTTATACCTTTTTAATGTGGCAAAAGTATTTTAGCTGCCTAACTTTGATCTCTCTCATTATTTCTCTTTTCATACTCAGATTTTGTAGAACCTCCTTATTTGTTTTCTTCTCTTTCCATGAGATACACTCCTTTCTTCTATACATCCACATCTCAAGAGTCTCAATTCGTTCTTCCAATTGCTTAATCATTGTCCATGATTCTACACCGTACATTAGTTCATAATGTATATAACATTTGCCGCTTATATAATATGATGAAACTTAATTATAAAATTTCCTTTACAGTTTGAATGTTTTTATCATTTCGTAAGTAAGTGTGTATGTTTTTTTCTAAATTATAGTTCCCACGTGTGTGCTTTGATAGGTTTTCTTTCTTCCTTTTAAAAAAAGCTATCAGCGGAAGTTTAAATGCGGAAGGGAAAGGAAAAGTCAAAACCCGAACACAAGAGAAGTGTCCCACTCCTAAGAGCATGAGGCAGAAAGTGCATCACAGTTCTTTCTCGTTATTTCTTGACATGTGTCTTGCTCTTGACTGTATGCAGTTGTCAAAACGATGAACCTCATCGTCTAGACAAATTTACGCAAACAGATTTGATATTGACTGTCATACCTGGGTTGTTTCACTTTTAAAAATAAGGGATGATAATTCGCTGATCACAGTGTTGACATATGCCAAAACTTCCAGCTGTTATGTATCGCGTAGTTTTCTTTATCATGAATACATTCTGGTATTACGTTTCAAATTCTCTAACCTCATTTTGAAGATCATGTAAGGAGTTACTCAGTCATTGATTCCCTCCCTTGTCTCAGAGCCGGACCAGAGCTTACTGTTCCCCCTTCTGTTAATTAAATCATACAAGTTATGGATACACACAAGTGATCTACCGACACATTCAAACATTGAAGTTATGGTCACACACAAGTGATCTATCGAGACACTCAAACATTGAAGTTTCAACACTAAACCAGAGAAGTTATGGTCACACACACTTAAGTGATCTACCGACACACTCAAACATTGAAGTTATGGTCACACACAAGTGATATACCGACACACTCAAACATTGAAGTTATGGTCACACACATGTGATCTACCGACACACTCAAACACTGAAGTTCCAACACTAAAACAGAGAAGTCATGGTCACACACAAGTAATCTACGATACACTCAAACATTGAAGTTCCAACACTAAACCAGAGACGTTATGGTGACACACAAGTGATCTACAGACACACTCAAACACTGAAGTTCCAACACTAAACCAGAGAGGTTATGGTCACACACAAGTGATCTACCGACACACTCAAACATTGAAGTTCCAACACTAAACCAGAGAAGTTATGGTCACACACAAGTGATCTACCAACACACTCAAACATTGAAGTTCCAACACTAAAAAAGAGAAGTTATGGTCACACACAAGTGATCTACCGACACACTCAAACATTGAAGTTCCAACACTAAAAAAGAGAAGTTATGGTCACACACAAGTGATCTACCAACACACTCAAACACTGAAGTTCCAACACTAAACCAGAGAAGTTATGGTCACACACAAGTGATCTACTGACACACTCAAACATTGAAGTTCCAACACTAAACCAGAGAAGTTATGGTCACACACAAGTGATCTACCAACACACTCAAACATTGAAGTTCCAACACTAAACCAGAGAAGTTATGGTCACACACAAGTGATCTACCGACACACTGAAACATTGAAGCTCCAACACTAAACCAATGAAGTTATGGTTACACACAAGTGATCTACCAACACACTCAAACATTGAAGTTCCAACACTAAACCTGAGAAGTTATGGTCACACACAAGTGATCTAAAAAGACACTCAAACATTGAAGTTCCAACACTAAACCTGAGAAGTTATGGTCACACACAAATGATCTACCAAGACACTCAAACATTGAAGTTCCAACACTAAACCTGAGAAGTTATGGTCACACACAAGTGATCTACAGACACACTCAAACATTGAAGTTATGGTCACACACAAGTGATCTACCGACACACTCAAACACTGAAGTTCCAACACAAAACCAGAGAGGTTATGGTCACACACAAGTGATCTACTGACACACTCAAACATTGAAGTTCCAACACTAAACCAGAGAAGTTATGGTCACACACAAGTTATCTACCAACACACTCAAACATTGAAGTTCCAACACTAAACCAGAGAAGTTATGGTCACACACAAGTGATCTACCGACACACTCAAACATTGAAGTTCCAACACTAAAAAAGAGAAGTTATGGTCACACACAAGTGATCTACCAACACACTCAAACACTGAAGTTCCAACACTAAACCAGAGAAGTTATGGTCACACACAAGTGATCTACTGACACACTCAAACATTGAAGTTCCAACACTAAACCAGAGAAGTTATGGTCACACACAAGTGATCTACCAACACACTCAAACATTGAAGTTCCAACACTAAACCAGAGAAGTTATGGTCACACACAAGTGATCTACCGACACACTGAAACATTGAAGCTCCAACACTAAACCAAAGAAGTTATGGTTACACACAAGTGATCTACCAACACACTCAAACATTGAAGTTCCAACACTAAACCAGAGAAGTTATGGTCACACACAAGTGATCTACCAAGACACTCAAACATTGAAGTTCCAACACTAAACCTGAGAAGTTATGGTCACACACAAGTGATCTACCGACACACTCAAACACTGAAGTTCCAACACTAAACCTGAGAAGTTATGGTCACACACAAGTGATCTACCAAGACACTCAAACATTGAAGTTCCAACACTAAACCAGAGACGTTATGGTGACACACAAGTGATCAACAGACACACTCAAACATTGAAGTTATGGTCACACACAAGTGATCTACCGACACACTCAAACACTGAAGTTCCAACACTAAACCAGAGAGGTTATGGTCACACACAAGTGATCTACCGACACACTCAAACATTGAAGTTCCAACACTAAACCAGAGAAGTTATGGTCACACACAAGTGATCTACCAACACACTCAAACACTGAAGTTCCAACACTAAACCAGAGAAGTTATGGTCACACACAAGTGATCTACCGACACACTCAAACATTGAAGTTCCAACACTAAAAAGGAGAAGTTATGGTCACACACAAGTGATCTACCAACACACTCAAACACTGAAGTTCCAACACTAAACCAGAGAAGTTATGGTCACACACAAGTGATCTACTGACACACTCAAACATTAAAGTTCCAACACTAAACCAGAGAAGTTATGGTCACACACAAATGATCTACCAACACACTCAAACATTGAAGTTCCAACACTAAACCAGAGAAGTTATGGTCACACACAAGTGATCTACCGACACACTCAAACATTGAAGTTCCAACACTAAAAAAGAGAAGTTATGGTCACACACAAGTGATCTACCAACACACTCAAACATTGAAGTTCCAACACTAAACCAGAGAAGTTATGGTCACACACAAGTGATCTACCTTACTTACTTAGTCGTTTCCACTTCAAGGTGTACATTGAAGAGAAGTTCCAACACCATTCTAAAGCTGTCTTCTTCCAGAGAAGTTATGGTCCACACATTGTCTAAAGCGAACTCTGGGTCGTCCTGGAGGTCTGGATCCCTGGCTCTTTGTTTCCCATGCTTGTCGTGGTAGCCGATCTTCTCCCATTCTGCAGACATGGCCAAACCATCTTAGTTGGGACTGTTCTATTTGGGTCTGCAGCGGATGGGATTTCAGGCCTTGACGTATCGTCTGGTTGCGGAAGTTACTTCACACCAACTTCTCCTCAGACACCTGAAACATTTCTGAGGTTCCAACACTGGCTTTTGTGAAGTTGTATGGTCACCCACGACTGATCCATATGTCAAAACTGGGACACACTCGGTAAAGCCATTGACCAACCTCTTTCTTGTGAGGAATCCAACGATTTACTGAAAAACCAGCCGAAGTTTTCGGTCACACACAAGTGATCTACCAACACACTCAAACATTGAAGTTCCAACACTAAACCTGAGAAGTTATGGTCACACACAAGTGATCTAAAAAGACACTCAAACATTGAAGTTCCAACACTAAACCTGAGAAGTTATGGTCACACACAAATGATCTACCAAGACACTCAAACATTGAAGTTCCAACACTAAACCTGAGAAGTTATGGTCACAAACAAGTGATCTACCAAGACACTCAAACATTGAAGTTCCAACACTAAACCTGAGAAGTTATGGTCACACACAAGTGATCTACCGACACACTCAAACACTGAAGTTCCAACACTAAACCTGAGAAGTTATGGTCACACACAAGTGATCTACCAAGACACTCAAACATTGAAGTTCCAACACTAAACCAGAGAAGTTATGGTCACACACAAGTGATCTACCAACACACTCAAACATTGAAGTTATGGTCACACACAAGTGATCTACCAACACACTCAAACATTGAAGTTCCAACACTAAACCAGAGAAGTTATGGTCACACACAAGTGATCTACCAACACACTCAAAACATTGAAGTTCCAACACTAAACCAGAGAAGTTATGGTCACACACAAGTGATCTACCAACACACTCAAACATTGAAGTTTCAACACTAAACCAGAGAAGTTATGGTCACGCACAAGTGATCTACCAACATACTCAAACATCGAAGTTATGGTCACACACAAGTGATCTACCGACACACTCAAAAATTGAAGTTCCAACACTAAACCAGAGAAGATATGGTCACACACAAGTGATCTATCAACACACTCAAACATTGAAGTTATGGTCCCACACAATTGATCTACCAACACACTCAAACATTGAAGATATGGTCACACACAAGTGATCTACCGACACACTCAAACATTGAAGTTCCAACACTAAACCAGAGAAGATATGATCACACACAAGTGATCTTCCAACACACTCAAACATTGAAGTTATGGTCACACACAAGTGATCTACTAACACACACAAACATTGAAGTTATGGTCACACACAAGTGATCTACCAACACACTCAAACATTGAAGTTATGGTCACACACAAGTGATCTACCGACACACTCAAACATTGAAGATATGATCACACACAAGTGATCTACCAACACACTCAAACATTGAAGTTATGGTGACACACAAGTGATCTACTGACACACTCAAACATTGAAGATATGGTCACACACAAGTGATCTACTGACACACTCAAACATTGAAGTTCCAACACTAAACCAGAGAAGTTATGGTCACACACAAGTGATCTACCGACACACTCAAACATTGAAGTTATGGTCACACACAAGAGATCTACCGACACACTCAAACACTGAAGATATGGTCACACACAAGAGATCTACCGACACACTCAAACATTGAAGTTCTAACACTAAACCAGAGAAGTTATGGTCACACACAAGTGATCTACCAACACACTCAAACATTGAAGTTATGGTCACACACAAGAGATCTACCAACACACTCAAACATTGAAGTTCCAACACTAAACCAGAGAAGTTATGGTCACACACAAGAGATCTACCGACACACTCAAACATTGAAGTTATGGTCACACACAAGAGATCTACCGACACACTCAAACATTGAAGATATGGTCACACACAAGTGATCTACCAACACACTCAAACATTGAAGATATCGTCACACACAAGTCATTTACCAACACACTCAAACATTGAAGTTATGGTCACAAACAAGTGATCTACCAACGTTAAAGGTAACATGGTATTTAGTGGTTCCATAATAGATACTGCAGTAGGGGAGTGAAGTGTTAGAGACTTGACTACACTGGGTCCAGCTTCGAGAGATGGGATGACGACTTCCATGTCTTTGCCTTCCCTAACTCAATAGGAAAGTCAGGTACTCATTTACGGCTGGGAAGTGACGTAAACGTTAGTTCAAACCCGGCATCTGTGCCGCGAGAGGCCAGCGATCTAACCACTCAACCAATCCGACATTCAGTATTGCAACATTAAAAACATTTGTCTTATGTTTTATCACCAGAACAACTTGTTTATACTGACAGCATGATTGCGGCCCACGACGATTACACAGGTTATATTTGTATTTAGTTGTCATGTTCTTAACTTAAACATCGCTTTCATTTTTTTTCTCTTTTAGCTTTTTTGTCTCTGATGAAGGCATTGTTGCCGCAACGTTAAATAATGTTATGTGTCTTTTTCATTTGTAAAACGTGTTAACTTATGTGTGTCTATGATCCTTTAAGATGACTTGTCCGTATTGCAACATTAAAACACTTGTCTATATCGTAACACTAAAACACTTGTCTATATTGTAACATTCAAACACTTGTCTATATTGTAACATTTAAAAACTTGCCTATATTGTAACATTCAAACACTTGTTTATATTGTAACATTAAAACACTTGTCTATATTGTAATATTCAAACACTTGTCTATATTGTAACATTCAAACATTTTTCAATATTGTAACATTGAAACACTTGTCTATATTGTAACAATGAAACACTTGTCTATATGGTAACATTAAAGCACTTGTCTATATTGTAACATTCAAACACTTGTCTATATTGTAACATTCACACACTTGTCTATATTGTAACATTTAAACACGAGTCAATATTGTAACATTAAAACACTTGTCTATATTGTAACATTCAAACATTTCTCTATATTGCGACATTCAAACACTTGTCTATATTGTAACATTAAAACACCTGTCTATATTGTAACATTCAAACACTTGTCTATATCGTAACATTAAAACACTTGTCTATATTGTAACATTAAAGCACTTGTCTATATTGTAACATTAAAACACTTGTCTATATTGTAACAATGAAACACTTGTCTATGTTGTAACATTCAAACACGTGTCTATATTGTAACATTGATACACTTGTTTATATTGTAGCATTCAAACACTTGTCTAAAGCTACAACACTTTAAGATCATGTCTCTACTGCAACACTAAAAATATTAGTCTTAAACTGGAATACTAAAATAATTTTTTTTGTATTGCAATATGAAAAACACTTGCATGTCGTAAAAGGCGCTATTAGTGCGGGTTGTGTTTGATGCTGAAAGAGCATACGAATTGTTTTGGCACAGAACATGTACAAAGAGATGACAAATGAAATATCAGCCTCAAGCTACTTAAACGCTAAGGAAAAGAAGGAAAAAGCCGCTCAGATAAACTGTGTCCACAGGTCCGAGGCTGGGCACCAAGCTAGAGACAAGCATGTCCATGACTGACATCATTTGTACTGAAAGTCACATGACCATTCGAAAAAATTATCTGCAACTGTAAGGAGAGCAAGGAATAGGATTTCAGTTATCTACCAGGCATTTATGCAACACTAAGGAAGGTTGGGTACTGGACCAGCTACCACAACACGTGTAAACATAGCCACAAGCATGTTATACAGATGATGACTGCAGTTATCATGAACAGTCTGGTCTCACGTAACTGGAGGTTTATGCTAACAAAGGTTTATGCTAACTTGAGGTTTATGCCAACTGGAAGTATATGCTAACTGTAGGTTTATGCTAACTGGAGGTCTGTGCTAACTGGAGGTTTATCCTAACTGGAGATTTATGCTAACTGGAGGTTTATGTTAACTGGAGGTTTATGTTAACTGGAGGTTTATGCTAACAAAGGTTTATGCTAACTGGAGGTTTATGCTAACTGGAGGTTTATGCTAACTTGAGGTTTATGCTAACTGGAGGTTTATGCTAACAAACGTTTATGCTAACTGGAGGTTTATGCTAACTGGAGGTCTATGCTAACTGAAGGTCTATGCTAACTGAAGGTTTAAGCTAACTTGAGGTTTATGCTAACTGGAGGTTTATGCTAACTGGAGGTTTATGTTAACTGGAGGTTTATGCTAACTTGAGGTTTATGCTAACAGAGGTTTATGCTAACCGGAGGTTTATGCTAACTGGAGGTTTATGCTAACTGGAGGTTTATGCTAACTGGAGGTTTATTCTAACTGAAGGTCTATGCTAACTGAAGGTTTATGCTAACTGTAGGTTTATGTTAACTGGAGGTTTATGTTAACTAGAGGTTTATGCTAACAAAGGTTTATGCTAACTGGAGGTTTATGCTAACTGGAGGTTTATGCTAACTGGAGGTTTATTCTAACTGAAGGTCTATGCTAACTGAAGGTTTATGCTAACTGGAGGTTTACGCTAACTGGAGGTTTATGCTAACTGGAGGTTTATGCTAACTGGAGGTTTATGTTAACTGGAGGTATATGCTAACTGGAGGTTTATGCTAATTGGAGGTTTATGCTAAATGGAGGTTTATGCATGCTAACTGGAAGTTTATGCTAACTGGACTTTATACTAACTGGAGGTTTATGCTAACTGGAAATTTATGGAAACTAGAAGTTTTAGCTAACTGGAGTTTATGCGAACTGGAATTTAGGCTAACTGAAGGTTTATGCTATCTGGTGGTTTAAACTAACTTTAGGTTTATGATAACTGGAGGATAAACTAACTGAAGTTTATGCTAACTGGATGTTTATGCTCTACAACAAGATGTCAGAAAAAAAAAACACAAAACAAAGCACACTGTTAAGTCTTTTTTCGCGTGGGAGTTAAGTGTTAGAGATCCTCACATGCGAGTCTAGTCTTTTATAGACACATATGTGAGCACATCTAAAGTAATAATATGTTCACTTATTTGCGTGCCTTCGTGCACTATATTTCAACAGAATAGCGCGGCTTGCTGCGGTCGATCTGTTGTCATTAAGCTATGACGTAGGAGGCATATCCAGATATTTTTCGTCCAAGACAGACGTAATTTCTTTCATGTACTTGCCCTAAGTCTATGAGAAGACATGCAGATTATAATATTATAATGAAGAAGCCATTCTTGAAGTGACAGTACCAAGAATCGTGCCATGATATATGTTTGACCAGAAAACGGCTCCTTTTTGAGTACCCCGCCTCAGGTACTTTATTTTCCTACAGCGTCATGGTAGAGCTTCAGCCTGATTCGACATGTCAGGCTGCTAGTGCGTCCCTCTGACGCCAGGAACAAATTGAAGTTATAATGAAAAGTGATGTCAGTCAACGGCCATATGAATACTTACTTAATTATGTATGAGGTCTACCACGTGTAAATGCATTTCTGAAATGTTCCTGCCATTATATGAATTGATGATTATTGCAATGATGATTGTCTGTACCTCGTCTACAATAAACTGTGTCGTAGTTATCGTCAAACCATGGGTTCAGCCTGCTTGACGTACCCATTGGCCAATCCTATGACCCATCGTTACAGTTGTGTTCGTCTTGTCACCGTTAACCAAACCAAAAGAAACGACCCACAGAAAAAAAGACATTCGCACTAGTTCACCCATCTACCACATCAACAAAACATGCTTGTAACAACTGGTGGCCAGAGTACGGGGAAAAGAAATTTTTAACAAGATCATTAAGTTTCCAGTATGTTGTTTGTCAAGAAAAAGCCATCAACCAGCGTCTCTAGCAGTCTGCTGTCTGTGTAATGGTCGACCTTGCTGACCTCTGGTGATCCGGACACGTTCCTTCAGTGAGGGTCAACGTTGGACTGCTGCACGTTTTTTCTTCGGCTCACCAATCAACGCCCGATGCCCATCGTCTTTATTTTCGCGAAGGCAGGGAATTTTTAAAGATAAGTGGTTTTTTCTGTGCACCGTGCCACTGTTGCCTGTTTTTGTCGATCCTTTCTTTACTATGTCTACATTTCTTCGTTTACGTGTTTTATGTTCCATGTTCTATGCGGGTTGGTTGGGAGGAGACTTGCATTGGGGTACATCCCAGTTTCACACCAGGGCCTACGTAAGCGTTCTATGGGAATTTTTGCAGATTTCCCACAGTGGAAATTAGAGCATATATTTACTGAAGGATTTTTAGTCCATTGCTTTGGTTGTCTGTGACACCTAATTATTTAGACGTGATGTGCCGTTTTTGTTGTTGTTATTGTAATATTTTTTTCTCTGTGCCTTAGTTTCATGATTGACTTTGTTTGTACTTGTCATTCTCCATCTTGCTATCATTGATTTCTATACACATTTTCTATTTATACCCTGTTTTGTTACTTGTCCCGTTTCTTTTTTCGCAGCTATCATTGCAATTCTTTGCAATATTTTTTCTTTATTTCTGCTGTATTACTTATTTGATTCTGCGAACGTTGTCATTTGTTCTTTGGAATCTCGTCTCTGTATCTGTTGTTCTCATTATCTGCATCTTGTATTATCTGCCTTATGTGGTTTTTTTTTTCAAATGCATGATTTAATGATTGATTAATAATTAGGTGATAATATTAGCATTCCTAACTAATAGGAATTTGTACACAGGTTATGTGGACAAGAACCTGTCACATATTGATTGAGGGATAATTTTAATTTCTTAAGGAAATATTTGACTAAGTAAGTTAACTACACTTAAAATTAGACAAGATGTCTACATTAGACTATTTGGCACTCTTCCGAATAGCGGTCCCAAATGAATCGATACGGTTTGTGTTAGAAAATATCCCTTACAGGGCCTCATTTGGTAATGCCGGTTCAGGGGCGACATGAAATGAGAAAAAATATCTTAAAATGCCGGTTCAGGGGCGACCTAAAAAGGTTAAAAAAAAAAGGTGAAGGATCCCGTTACACGCCCATTGAGGCATAGGCTATTGGGAATATGGTGTTAGGCCCATATTTTCTTGACCATCGGCACACTAGGGGTGATGTGGTCAGCATCACGCCGGCCGCCTTAACCTTCCCAGAGTTGCTCTGGTACCCAATTGGGGCTGGGTCGACCCAGGAGCCGTTTACTAAAAATTCATATTTATGCTGCTGTGAATATTTTCATAAATAATGAACATTGGAAGTTCAGCCCAGGTTATAAACACCTGTCATTGTGTAGCCACGTGAATGTAGACCTAAAAAGGGGAGGGAAAAAAATCTAAAATTACAAGTTGTGAATAAATTTATATGATGATAGGAAACTCTTTACAGAACGATACAACAGGAGGCAATCTGATCATCAGAAGTAGTCCCCCCATCCGACAAGTGTTTCGGCCCAGTGTACTCCTTTACACTCTAAGGGGGACGGGCCCACTTGGGTCATGACTCCCAAGCGTCTCAGCCTCCTGTTGTCTTGTATCGAAAATGAACCCATTTCACTTATGGTAGCAACTTTAATCCACAACTCCGCCAGCCGTGGAGGCAATTGTGAAAGTAACAAAGAGAAGACAAATTATTCCGTTCGTTCCGTCGCACACACTGAGACACCCACAATTTTTACTTTCGAATTTGTGCATTTGAGATAAAAATATTAATAATGCCAGGTAGACCATCAGCTCCGACACAGATCAGCAACAATGTTCTACCAGTTCAACAACTAACAGCTGTAGATGTCAGACCTAGTGACTTGTATACGTTAATGAACAACAAACTCCAATGGTTACAGTGGCTTGCTACACACCGATTAATAAGAAATTCCGATTCAGTCTACTCAGCTGTAAATGGGTACCTGACTTCTCACTTGAGTTAGGGAAGGAAAAGGCAGCGAGGAAAGGTAATGGTCACCCCACCTCTGAATGCATGACCTAGTATAGTGAGGTCTCTAACACTTCACTCCCCTACGGTAGTATCTGCTATGGGACTAACTTTTTACTCTCCCACTGAAGCAAATGACTATTTATCGATTCAGACATTACCTATTAAGCAAGGAAAGGCGCTGCGTATGGACCCTGCCGAATTAAAGCTTTTCGCGACTTCTGAATATGCAAAAGCCCAGGAACTTGAAGAAAAGAAATTCCAGATGGAGGAAAGAAAACGTCAGATGGACGCAGAGGAAAAAAAAACTTCAAATGGATGCTGTATCACATAGATTGCAATTAGAAGCTACTGAGAACGAAAACTGTAGACTTCATGAGCAAAAGTTGTTACGGTTGGAACTTGAAAAAATCAAGTTAATGAATGGAAATAATACACACAATGCTCCGGACACTCAAGCAACTTCACATAAGAACAATTCTAGTTCTTATAAGATCAGATTACCTCCTTTTAGACCTACTTCCGATGACGTATTATTCTATTTGAATAGGTTCGAGACCATATGAGAGTCTTATAAAATAGATAAGTCAGAATATTGTGCACGACTTATGGAACTTCTCTCAGGGGAAGTTATCACAGCTGTTAGTATGGTGGAAGGACCTGACAGAAATGACTATAACACCGTCAGAAGTATTTAACTATAGAAATACCAACTTGATGAAGACGGTTATCGGCCCCGCTTTAAATCTCTATTGCCGGAGACTGGAAATGACTTCTCGGAGTTTATAGCGAATATACGTCTTACGTTTTCTCGATGGGTTGAGCTCTCAAAAATTGATCACACTTATGAAGCCCTCGTGGACTTAATGCTTCGTGATAAAGTCATGTCTTCAGTCAACGCATCATTTCTCTCCTTCCTACATGAGCGAAGGCCTACAAACCTGAATTATACGGAACAAATTTGTCGTCAATACGTTACTGCCCATCCAAATATAATTGTTAGCCACTCTCACGTCAGAGAGGTTTTACCAGTGGCTTCAGCAATGCCGTACGTTAGTAATTTTCGCCATAGATCACAAAGTGTTGATCGTAATTTTGGTAAGGGAGATTACAAGAATTTAAATTCTTACAAAGGGAGTCAATTCCGTAGTAATTCTCCAGCTCCTAGAAATTGGAGACAATCTAATGTGCCACAACATTTTAATGGAAATAATTCAGGTAAATATAGAAGGGATAACCACACTAGTAATTGGCAACCTCACAGTAATTTTTCTCCAAGCCAACAAAATTCATCTAATAGACATTTCGATCAAAGAGAAAATAGGTATCGCAACAATTCTCACTGGGGTTCAAATCAAAATAATGGTCCCAATAGAGAAATAGTAATGATCGATCACGATATAGGGGTAGATCTTCAAATGATAGATCGCATTGCCATGCTAACTCGGCTCAACATGAATCTCAGGGGAATTCAAATCAAAGTGACGTTACTATTGTTAATAATGCTGCATCTTCATGTTCTGTTGATTTTAAACATGCATCTCAGTGCCCTGAGTGCACAACTCTTTTTCCCCCTGCAGCAGGGACTACCTTGAGTTGCGGTCATCCTCTACCGACTCTTCCTGCCTTGTATGCACATGATGGAACAGGTTCTCTTACCCTACACAAGGGATTTGTAAATAATATTCCCGTCTCTTTGCTCCATGATTCAGGGTGCACTACTGTTAGAATTAGGCAGTCTTTGGTTCACCCATCTTGCGCAGCAGGTAAAGTCGTAAAATGTGTGACGTTCGGGGGGACAGTTGAGACTTTTCCAACTGCCATCGTCCACATCGCCACACCATTTTTTACTGGATATATACACTCATGCATGCTCCCGGCACCGATCGCCGACCTTACTGTCGGACAGATCCACGGGATAAAAGTTTGTACTCCAGCACAGATTGCTGCTTGGGAACAGCAACATTGTCTTGCTGCTTCCTCATTGCCGACATTGTCAAAATCTTATCCCCAGATACGTTCTACTAATGCAGTGGGATCTTGCAGCACTAATAATACTGTTATTCATCATACCAACTTTGGTGCTTCTTTGAGCCCAGGCCGATATACTTCAGTTCGTAATTGCTCCAACTATAGTTCTTCATTGTGTACTATTAAATAGGAAGATCCTTTTGTTTTGTCTGACACACACGCAAACTTTGCTCCCACGGCTGCTTCTACTTCCAGTAACGTTGGTTGCAACTGCTTGTGTGCAATGGCTAGTATTTTCTTTGCCACATGTACGGACGCAGTTATTCATGCATTTCTATATCTTATGGGTTTATTTACCTTCCTTATTGGGTCGATTAGCTCAGTATCTTCTTGGTCAACTCATTTTTGTCGCACTCACTGCTTTCTTTTTCAATTTCCAAATTCACCTCTGTCTGTTTTTACGTCTTTATTGTATATTTCGTGCTGTTTTCTTAGCCCAGTACACTGGCTATGACTTCAGTCCAACCTTTTAAAGTTATTCCATTGTCACCTTAGTTTCCTTTCTCTTACACAAAGACTCAGATAGTCAATCATTACTCTCTTATCGATTTTCCTTGTAACGTCTGTTTCATTTGTATATTCATGACTTCTCTGTACGTCATTGCGCACACTCAGATTATTTCGTGCTTTTTCTTGTGCCTGTATTTTTTGCATCGCAATGCTCTCCGCGCGACTTACTTCTCACGCTGTTATTTTACACCGACACGTTTGTCGTCCTATATCATTGATAATTTCAACTCTGTCTTGACTATTATCACTGCTTCCCTTTCTCGTTTGTTGAAGAAAGGTTCACCTATCATGACACAGTGGTTGAAAATTTGCACGGCCTAATTCGGTAGCATAATTTTAATATTTTCTTCAACTTATATCCTGCGGTTACCAAACAGAAATTTTCATTTAAATATTCGCAGCGACGCGTCCTCGATGGGAATCGGAGGTTCCTTGATGCAGAATTATTCAGGAACTATACAACCTGTCATGTATGTGTCCAGGAAGCTGACTGCAGCAGAACGAAACTACTCGGTACTGGACCGTGAGTTATTGGCTATGGTCTGGTCAATAATGCAGTTCGAACGCTATCTTCTTGGCGCCAGATTTATCGTCGAGTCATACAAGCTTGAACTTATTGGACTTCAGACACGCAATGTAGTACTATTGATGACGAGTTGGGGACATCATTAATACAGATAAAGAACCCCTGAAATCCTAGCAAACTTGTCTTGTCGCCATCATAAGGTTCACGCTCGTAGTTTTGAGGTCAACTTTAACGCTAAAAAAGTGGCTTCATTAGTTGATAACACTAATTGCTGCACTCAGTTCGGAAAGTCAGAAAATCTAAATAACACAGATTCCGACGAAGCCAATCTCTATCATTTCTCGTGAGGCAGTAACATGGAACCTGCAGAGAAATAGTAGAAGAAGAAGGCCAAAGATGAATCTCAAGACGACGAACAATATGAGCATTGAAAAACATGTAGAAAATACTGGAAATACAAGATAGATGGAAGCTTGTCATCACAGACTGTAAGTAGTTTCCAAGTCTGTGAGATAACAAACAATGGGAGCATTGTAAAACGTGTAGAAAATACTGGAAAAAAAAGATAAATGGAAGCTTGTCATGACAGAATGTAAGTAGTTTCCAAGTCTGTGAGACGACGAACAATGGGAGCATTGAAAACCGTATAGAAAATACTGGAAATACAAGATAGATGGAAGCTTGTCATCACAGACTGTAAGTAGTTTCCAAGTCTGTGAGATAACAAACAATGGGAGCATTGTAAAACGTGTAGAAAATACTGGAAAAAAAGATAAATGGAAGCTTGTCATCACAGAATGCAAGTAGTTTCCAAGTCTGTGAGACGACGAACAATGGGAGAATTGAAAATAGTGTAGAAAATACTGGAAATACAAGAAAGATGGAAGATTGTCATCACAGACTGTAAGTAGTTTCCAAGTCTGTGAGACAACGAACAATGGGAGAATTGAAAATAGTGTAGAAAATACTGGAAATACAAGATAGATGGAAGCTTGTCATTACAGAATGCAAGTAGTTTCCAAGTCTGTGAGGCGGCAAACAATGGGAGCATTGAAAAACGTATTGAAAATACTGGAAATACAAGATAGATGGAAGCTTGTCATGACAGGATGTAAGTAGTTTCCAAGTATGTGAGACGACGAACAATGGGAGCATTGGATAACGTATTGAAAATACTGGAGATACAAGGTAGATGGAAGCTTGTCATGACAGGATGTAAGTAGTTTCCAAGTCTGTGAGACGACGAACAATGGGAACATTAAAAAAAGTGTAGAAAATGCTGGAAATATAAGATTGATGGAAGCTTTTCATGAAAGAATGTAAGTAGTTTCCAAGTCAGTGAGACGACGAACAATAGGAGCACTGAAAAACGTGTAGAAAATACGTGAAACACAAGATAGGTGGAAGCTTATTTTCACCGACTGTAAGTCGTTTCCAAATCTGTGAGACGACGAAAATTGGGAGCATTGAAAAACGTATAGGAAATACTGGAAATACAAGATAGGTGGAAGTTTGTTATGACAGACTGTAAGTAGTTTTTAAGTCTATGAGACGACGAACAATGGGAGCATTGAAAAACTTATTGAAAATACTGGAAATACAAGATAGATGGAAGATTGTCATGATAGAATGTAAGTAGTTTCCAAGTCTGTGAGACGACGAATAATGGGAGCATTAAAAAAAGTGTAGAAAATGCTGGAAATATAAGATTGATGGAAGCTTTTCATGAAAGAATGTAAGTAGTTTCCAAGTCTGTGAGACGACGAACAATGGGAGCATTGAAAAACGTATTGAAAATACTGGAAACACAAGATAGATGTAAGCTTGTCATGACAGAATGCAAGTAGTTTGCAAAGCTGTGAGACGACGAATAATGGGAGCATTGAAAGAAGTGTAGACAATACTGGAAATACAAGGTAGGTGGAAGATTGCCGTGGCAGAATGTAAGTAGTTTCCAAGTCAGTGAGACGACGAACAATAGGAGCACTGAAAAACGTGTAGAAAATACTTGAAACACAAGATAGGTGGAAGCTTATTTTTACCGACTGTAAGTCGTTTCCAAATCTGTGAGACGACGAAAATTGGGAGCATTGAAAAACGTATAGGAAATACTGGAAATACAAGATAGGTGGAAGCTTGTCATGACAGAATGTAAGTAGTTTCCATGTCTGTGAGACGACGAACAATGGGAGCATTAGATAACGTAGTGAAAATAATGGAAATACAAAAAAGGTGGAAGTTTGTCATGACGGACTGTAAGTAGTTTTTAAGTCTATGAGACGACGAACAACGGGAGCATTGAAAAACGTATTGAAAATACTGGAAATACAAGATTGATGGAAGCTTGTCACAACAGAATGTAAGTAGTTTCCAAGTTTGTGAGACGACGAACATTGAGAGCATTGAAAAAAGTGTAGAAAATACTTGAAACACAAGATATATGGAAGCTTATCATCAGAGACTGTAAGTAGTTTTTAAGTCTATGAGACGACGAACAATGGGAGCATTGAAAAACGTATTGAAAATACTGGAAATACAAGATAGATGGAAGCTTGTCATGACAGAATGCAAGTAGTTTGCAAAGCTGTGAGACGACGAATAATGGGAGCATTGAAAGAAGTGTAGACAATACTGAAAATACAAGATAGGTGGAAGATTGCCATGGCAGAATGTAAGTAGTTTCCAAGTCAGTGAGACGACGAACAATAGGAGCACTGAAAAACGTGTAGAAAATACTTGAAACACAAGATAGGTGGAAGCTTATTTTCACAGACTGTAAGTCGTTTCCAAATCTGCGAGACGACGAATAATGGGAGCATTGAGAAAAGTAGAAAATACTAGAATTACAAGATAGATGGAAGCTTGCCATGACAGACTGTAAGTAGTTTTCGAGTCTGTGAGACGACGAACAATGGGAGCATTGAAAACTTATTGAAAATACTGGAAATACAAGATAGATGGAAGATTGTCATGATAGAATGTAAGTAGTTTCCATGTCTGTGAGACGACTAACAATGGGAGCACTGAAAAACGTATTAAAAATGCTGGAAATACATGATAGATTGAAGCTTGTCATGACAGAATGCAATTAGTTTCCAAATCTATGAGACGAAGAATAATGGGAGCATTGTAAAACGTGTAGAAAATACTTGAAATACAAGATAGTTGGAAGCTTTTCTTCACAGATTATAAGTAGTTTCCAAGCCTGTGAGACGACGAACAATGGGAACTTTGAAAAAAGTGTAGAAAATACTGGAGATACAAGATTGATGGAAGCATGTCATGACAGACTGTAAGTAGTTTCCAAGTCTGTAAGACGACGAATAATGGGAGCACTGAAAAACGTGTAGAAAATACTTGAAACACAAGATAGGTGGAAGCTCATTTTCACAGACTGTAAGTCGTTTCAAAATCTGTGAGACGACGAACAATGGGAGCATTGAGAAACGTATAGAAAATACTGGAAATACAAGATAGGTGGAAGTTTGTTATTACAGACTGTAAGTAGTTTTTTAGTCTATGAGACGACGAACAACGGGAGCATTGAAAAACGTATTGAAAATACTGGAAATACAAGATAGATTTAAGCTTGTCATGACAGAATGTAAGTAGTTTCCAAGTCTGTGAGACGACGAACAATGGAAGCATTGAAAAACGTATAGAAAATACTGGAAATACAAGATAGATGGAAGCTTGTCATGACAGAATGCTTATAGTTTCCAAGTATGTGAGACGACGAATAATGGGAGCATTTAAAAAAGTGTAGAAAATGCTGGAAATATAAGATTGATGGAAGCTTTTCATGAAAAAATGTAAGTAGTTTCCAAGTCTGTGAGACCGACAAACAATAGATTTAAGCTTGTCATGACAGAATGTACGTAGTTTCCAAGTCTGTGAGACGAAGAACAATGGGAGCATTGAAAAACGTATAGAAAATACTGGAAATACAAGACAGATGGAAGCTTGTCAACACAGACCGTAAGTAGTTTCCATGTCTGTGAGATGACAAACATTGGGAGCATTAAAAATAGTGTAGAAAATACTGGATATACAAGAAAGATGGAAGCTTGTCATGACAGAATGTAAAATGTTTCCAAGTCTGTGAGACGACGAACAATATGAGCATTGTAAAACGCATTGAAAATACTGGAAATACAAGATAGATAGAAGCTTGTCATGACAGAATGTAAGTAGTTTCCAAGTCTGTGAGACGACGAAGAACGAACTCCTCAAGACCTTGGTAGGTGAGAGGGAGCTCGGAAAACTCCAAGCACTTTGACAAATATCCCTATAGGCGTGAAGAAAACTGCTGAAATGTTTCAGTGTTTTCCTTTCTGCTGTTTCTGAACATTTGCAGAAACTTGCGAGCGTTCATTTCGAAATGCTCCAGTAAAGCCTTCTTTAGCATGTTGTAGTTGTCTTGACTGCTTCCCAGTTTCACGTAGACTTCATAAGCACTACCTTTCAAAGCCTCGTAGTACCTATATTTAGTCTAATTCTTGTCTTTGTCACCTGTCTGTGGCTGACGAAGGGTAAAACCCGAAACATCCCTTGTTTCATGTAAACCGTTATTTGTAGAGAACTGATCCAATACTGTATTATTGGTTTATATACTTATATATATATATATATATATATATATATATATATATATATATATATATATATATATATATATATATATATATATATATATATATATATATATACACAGTAGAACTCCATTTATCCGAACCCCATGGGACCGAGCATCGTTCGGATAATCAAATGTTCGGATAATTGGATTACATAATGTATCGAGTACATGTACACATATTTCTAAAAATAATTAACCATCACAAGGAAAATACACTATAAAACATATTTACTTGTACTGTAATAATAATACCCACACTGTATTAGATTACTGTATCACCAAAATCTGTCATTACACTGCAGTGCATGTACTACTTGTATTAATTTTTTTTTTTAAACAAAGAGAAGTGTTTCCAAAATAACATTACAAACGATTCAAAACCAGGCGCAACTTACATATACATGTACTTGCACAGATGTAGCCCACTATTTAAAATAATGAGGAATCCTCTTTTGCACCAAACTGAATAGTCTCCTTTTGGTTGCTAAGTCCCGCATTCTCCTCAACAGCAGAAGCTGTGTAGGACAGCTGTCATCTTCTTGCTCGTACCAAGCCATCGCTGATTCTAGTGCTATAAAGGCCTCTTCAGGACTTGGTCGACGTTTTGGGTTTTCTTCATAATCTACAAGTACATCATGTACTTCTGAGGAGTCTTCGTCATCGGTCACTACATGTATTTGGTTTTCTTTTTGCACAAAAGACAAAATTTCTTCGTCATTCAAAAACTGAAAACCAGAATCATTATCATCTTCTAGCCACATGTGGGCACCATCTTTGTCACAGTCCGAAAATCCGGGCATTGAAACAGTTCCACAACTTCATTTATACAATCATCAATTTTGTCCACTGCAGTAGTTTCATTTCCTCCTTTTTTCCCAAGCAATCTATTCCAAGCCTTGTTGAGATTATCTTGTGACAGGGTGGTCCAAGTATCAGCTAACATATAGCAGCAGTCTTTGAGATTAAGCTTTTTGGAAAACGCCACCACACTTTCTTCTTCTTCAGCCAACAATAAACGACGCAGGACTTCCTTCTTGTACATCTTTTTAAGCTTTGCTATAACACCCTGATTCATTGGTTGAATCAGTGCTGTTACATTGGGAGGCAGACAAATTACTTTAAAATTTGCATCAACTGCATTCAATGTATCCGTCTCTGGATGAGATGGTGCATTGTCCAGTAGAAGAATTACTTTTCCAGTTTTCTTTTCTTGTTCTCTCAACCTCTTCACATTTGGGATGAACTGATTTGTATACCAATCAAGAAATATTTCACTATTCATCCAAGCACTCTTCTGTGCTTTGTAGCACAATGGGAGACATGTCACATTCTTTAAACAACGTGGTTTTTTGGCTTTGCCGATCATTAGCACCGGTAAACGATGACTTCCACTGGCATTCGCGGCTACCAAAATTGTTACTCTCTCTCTCTTTGCACTTTTTTAAACCCAGGGGCAGCTGCTTCGCGCTGAGATGCAAGTGATTTTTGAGGCAATGATTTCCAGTATAAGCCAGTCTCATCGGCATTATACACATCATCGAGTGAATAACCTTCTTCTTCCAAAAAAGCCAAGAATGTTTCTTTAAAATTTTCAGCGGCAGTTGCATCGCTCGATAAAGATTCCCCTTGAATCTCCAGTTCTCGTATGCCATGACGAGATTTAAAGTCAGGAGGACCGTCAAGTTGATTGTTGAACTGAAGTGCCTTTTCACACTATAGTGAGCCAGAGATAGGTTCCGATTTGCTTCTTCTTTGCAGACACCATATATACAAAGCCTCTTCCAATTTCAAATATTTCGCATTTCTCATGGTTTTACGTTTCTTCGACCCATTTTCACTCTCCAATTTCGATGCAAAACTCATAATTTTATCCTTTTTACTTTTGATGTCAGAGACGGTAGCTTTCCCAATATTGAAAATCCTCGCAAGTGAAGACACAGTTTCACCTTTTCCTAGTCTCTTGATAATTTCTGTTTTCGTTTCAATTGACAAAACATTGAGGTTCCTTTTATATGCTTTATGCTGAAAGATCTTGGACAGTGTGGGCAGGGAATGTTTGCTTCATGTGAAGGTTTTATTTCACGGTCTTTTCTAGCTTGTCTCCGCTGTTCCGCTGCTGCTCTTTTGGATGATTCGCAGGCCGCTGCATCTTTACGAAGAGATGTGCGCCAAGTAGTTCGGTCTTGCGCAGCAGCTTCCCATGTGTCTGGGTTTATGTCAAAGGTTTTCAATGATGTCTTTAACGTGTCTGTGAAGCGCTTCTTTTGGCTACCATGGGAGCGTTTACCCTTACCCTTCTGCATCTCACCATAAAAGAGTATCTCTGGCAGTCGATGGTCTGGCATGCGGACTACATGACCTGCCCAGCGAATCTGTGACTGCATCAGAATAGTATGGATGCTAGGGATACCAGCTCTGTCAAGAACGGCGGTATCCGGGATCTTGTCTTGCCATTTGATGTTCATTATCTTCCTGAGACAGACTGTATGGAAGTGGTTTAGCTTCTTTACGTGGTGCCTGTATACAGTCCATGTTTCGCATGCATAAAGCAGCACTGAAAGCACCGCAGCTCTGTACACCTTCAGCTTTGTCTGTAGACTAATGCCACTTCGATGCCAAACGTTGGTGTATAGTCTGCCAAATGTGCTGCTGGCTTTGGAGATCCTGATGTTTACCTCATCATCAATGACGATGTTCTGGGAAAGTGTGCTACCAAGCTATGTGAATCTGTTCACAACATTCAGTTTCTCACCATTTATCTTGATGATTGGCTCAGTATAAACTGTGCCAGGAGCTGGTTGGTACATGATTTCTGTTTTCTCCGTGTTGATGGTAAGCCCAAAGTTGGCACAGGCTTCGGAGAATCTATCCACGCTGTGCTGCAGATCAACCTCTGAGTCAGCACTAAGGGCACAATCGTCAGCAAACAGAAGATCTCTGATGGTGTGTGATTTGACCTCGGTTTTTGCTTGAAGCCTCCTAAGGTTAAACAATTTTCCATCAATACGGTATCTGATGTCGATTCCTGTGTCCCCGTCTCTGAAAGAATCAGTCAGCATAGCAGAAAACATGATACTGAACAGAGTCGGTGCAAGTACACACCCTTGTTTAACTCCGTTTGAGACGGGGAAAGGCTCCGACAGCTCACCCTTTTCCTGAGCTCTAGCCTGCATTCCATCATGCAGTTGCTGCACTACTGAGATAAATTTCTTTGGGCAGCTGTATTTTGCCATGATCTTCCATAGACCCTCTCTACTAACCGTGTCGAACGCCTTTATCAAGTCGATGAAAGCTGTTGGGATGGTTTCACTCTGCCATAGATGTATAATTGACGCATCTTGGTTTCACTCTGCCATATTTGCTGGAAGATCATGTGAAGTTTCTCTATCAGAACTGTACCGCCATCTTTATAAACCTCAACAGGAATTGAATCGGAGCCGGATGCCTTTCCACTAGAAAGTTGACGAATCGCTTTTTTAGTCTCCTCCAGAGTTGGTATATCATCTAGTGCTGCATTTATAGGAATTTGGGGCAGGCGGATGATGGCTTCATCGTTAATAGATGATGGCTGGTTCAGAATATTATTAACTCTTTAAGTCCCAATATATTTACCTTGGATAAAACAACAAATTTGTTTATGCATATGAACATTTTAAAAAAATTATTTCCAAACAACAACAAAACGTTTGTTTGGGACAAACCCACTTTTCCGCTTGGGACTGAAAGAGTTAAAGTGTTCGACCCAGCGTTGGAGAATTTTTTCCTTGTCTGTAATTAGTGTTTTTCCATCTGCATTATGGAGGGGAAATGATCCTGATGATGTTGGACCATAGACCGCTTTGAGTGCATGGTAAAAATTCTTCAAGTCATGGCTGTCAGCAAAACCTTGGAGCTCATCTGCTTTATTACTCAGCCATGAATCCCGCATCTGGTATAGTTTATGTTGGATGATTCTACGCATAATGTTGAAAGTGTCTTTCTTTGATGTAGATTTTGGATCACTTAAATATGCTTTATGGAGATGGTGTTTCTCAGCCAACATCTGCTTTATATCATCTGAGTTCTCATCAAACCAGTCATTTTGTTTCTTTATGGCGGGACCCAGGACCTCTGTAGCAGTGTTGTAGATCTGCTCACTTAGGGCTGCCCAATTTGTTTCCACACTTTGGCCGTCTAACGAGATAGATTTGAGAAGGTCTTCTAGGGTGTCAGTAAATGCCTGTTTGATTTTTGTCTTCTTTAGTTTGGTGACATCCAGACTTTTATGAGTTTTCTTCCCCTGAGGGCGCCTGGCTGGTTGGATACGAATTTTAAGTTTAGACACAATGAGGCGATGATCAGTCTAGCATTCAGCACCACACATAGACTTGGTCACCCGGACATCTTGCCTGTCCTTCTTCCTAACAATTACATAGTCAATTATGTGCCAATGCTTTGAGCGAGGGTGCATCCAGGAGGTCCTGTTGCGGGTAGGAAGTCGAAAAATGGTGTTGGTGACAAGAAGGTCATGTTCTGCGCAAGTCTGGAGGAGAAGAAGTCCATTGCTGTTACAGCGACCCACGCCGTACTTTCCAATAGTGCCATTCCAGGAGATGTTATCTGAGCCTACTCTTGCATTAAAGTCACCAAGAATTATGAGCTTATCTGCTTTAGGAACTGATGCAATGACTGCATGTAGTTCTTCATAAAACTTATCCTTGACGTCATCCTGGTTTGTCATAGTTGGTGCATACGCGCTTATGATGGTGCCATGTTTTCTTCCATAAAGCAGGGGGATCTTGACTGTCACGAGTCGGTCATTTATTCCTTTTGGGGGCCCCGCTAACTTGCCAACAAGTGCTGTTTTGATTGCAAATGCAACCCCTGCTTCTCGTCTTTCTTCAGTTTCTCTTCCGCTCCAACAGAATGTATAACCTGCACCCTTTTCGCAAAGTTGGCCCTCGCCTGTAAGTCGAGTTTCACTCAGTGCTGCTATGTCAATGTTGTATCTGGCCAGTTCTCTCCCAATCAGGGCAGTTCGCCTCTCAGGTCTGTTTGCGTTAAAGTCTTTGTCAAGGAGAGTGCGCACATTCCATGCGCCTAGAATGAGGGGGAAAAATCTGTCCTTCCTTTTTCTTATGTGTCACCCGCTGAATTAGGGTACCCACCAACCGCGGTAAGCTGGTTAGGCAATGGTGGAGCAGGCAATGTTTAGGGCACCTTTTCTAGCCCCTTCCTCATGCCATGGAGGTGAGCAGTGCTTTCCTAAAGAGGGCTGCTCAGACACTCAGGGGGCTGCCGAATCCCACTGCTGCTCCGATCAGTGGAATACGACCATATGGCCTGAGCCGCCTGTGTGTAGGTCTGCGACTACGACTTCCAGCGTACCCACACCTGCCGCTTCGCCGCTTGCCCATCGCCACAGGACTTGTTGTGAGTGGATGGATGAATGGATGAAAGAGTGACTTGCGCAGTGATTTGGATTAAAGTGAGGAAGAGTTGCGCAATTCGTCGACCTCACTCTATCGCCTGGGTCCATCTGAATCCAGTGGCAAGACAAGTCAAGACGACTGGAGATGAAGTCAGGTGCAGTGGATGACTAGGAATTTCTACGTGCCTCGCCGTGCTCCTTACGCTCCACAGCGCGTTGCTGGTAATCGCCGTCATGCCCGTTGAACCAATAGGTGGTTTCTTCCGCGCAGTCTATCGAATCCAGTCTTTGCATGCATGGGTAGGCAGACCCTAACTCACCGAGGGTTTATAACCAGTCGGCTACCCTCACCTAGTTTAGCCGGCCTGTCAAAGCCGTTGCCCGGCGGGTGGCCGCTGTCGCATGCTGACAGCTACGAGGAGCCACAGGTGAGAGCTGGATGCCAGGTTTGGACCAAAGGTGGCCGAGCTGCCCTGAAAAGGGTATGACAGCTCCTTCACCAGAGGTACTACCAATACCTGACATCCCAAACCCCCAATATATATATATATATATATATATATATATATATATATATATATATATATATATATATATATATATATATATATATATATATATATATATATATATATATATATATATATATATATATATATATATATATATATATATATATAAATAAAAATAAAAATAAATAAATAAATAAATAAATAAATAAATAAATAAATAAAATATATATATATATATATATATATATATATATATATATATATATATATATATATATATATATATATATATATATATATATATATATATATATATATATATATATATATATATATATATATATATATATATATATATATATATATATATATATATATATATATATAATGGAAGGTGGGTTTCACTGGTTCCTTTTCTAGGTGCTCCACTAGCACGGACAGCTTTGGGGTGTGCCACTCCAATCGTTTATCATGTAGGGAGTTGTACTGGGCGGCATGAGCCCCAAGCGTCAAGGGGGCATAACACCGGTGTGGGTATTCAAAACGTTATATCGACGATATACAATGTGACATGCTTGCTAAAAGTGAGTAGGAGGCACGTCCAGCCTGTGCTCCAGAAATGGGACAGAAACAGAGTGCCGCTTTGGTGTAAGACACTTCCTTCAAAGTCCTCGCTGGCATCAAGGTTGATTTTTGCGATCATTTTTATGTGTTGAGAGTTTCAAATTGTAATGACAAAAACAAGTGGATACGTCTTCTAACGAAGCTTAAAAATACACAGTTGAATAAAACAGTCTTCACCACACGTCTGTAAAACTTAGGAAATGCGAAATTGTGATATCGAATAAAAACAATTTGTTCACAATATTAAATTTTTGATCAGAACAGATGATACGGGAAAATTTAGTAACGTCGATAGATTTAAGGCAGTTACGCCGTCAAAAAAAGTCTTGCGTTGCAAATTCGTATTTGCAACGCTTTCTTTAGTAATTGGTTGCCAGTGTTGTCGATCAAAGGTTAATGTTATAGTATGTATAGTTTTATTATTAATGAAATTGTGTGCTAAATACTTAAGTTTTAAATTATTTTTTTAAACATAATTTCTAAAATCTTTGTAGTTTTCAAAGATTTAAAAAAAATCTAATTACAACTAAAATTCTGCATATTAATTTTTAAGAATTTTTGGTATTTTTAAGCATTTGCATGTTCATATTTATTAAATTAAAAGAATAGATGACGTAGCGCTTATTTCCCTTGGATTGTGAAGATGTAACTATTAACTTCCCTTTATTTTTTTTGCTCTGTGATTTATTTTTTTTTAAAATTATTTTTTAAAGTTGTTTTGCCTCCTTTTAGCGAAGTGAGCTCGGCTCAGCATAGACACAAGGTCCGTCCGTTATATTAGGGCGCATGTTCAAATGTATAAATTACCTTTTGGGTCTAATAATAGTTTGCCAGATGTTTTCTTGTATAATGCGGTGAAAGAGGAAAATTGTTCTGTTGTTTTTTTTAATGTTCGTTTCAAATGTGGTAATAATGTTATATAATTGTTATAGAATAATTAGGGAATGAGTGAGTTAGCGAGTTCTGAATGAGTGAGTTAGTGAGTTCTGAATGAGTGAGTAATTGAGCGAGTGAGTCATGGAATGAATGAGTGAGTGTGTGGGATTGTGAAAGAGTGAGTGCATGAGTCTGTGAAAGAGTGAGTGCGTGGGTCCATGAATGAGTGAGTGCATGGGTCTGTGAATGAGTGTGCACGTGGGTCAGTGAATGAGTGAGTACGTGAGTCAATGAATGAGTGAGTGCGTGGATCTGTGAATGAGTGTGTACGTGGGTCAAAGAATGAGTGAGTATGTGGGTCAATGAATGAGTGAGTGCCTGGGTCTGTGAATGAGTGAGTGCCTGGGTATGTGAATGAGTGAGTGCCGGTGTCTGTGAATGAGTGAGTGAACGAATCTGTGAATGAGTACGTAAGTGGGTCTGTGAATGAGTGAATCAATGAATTTGTTGGCCAATAGGTGAGAGCAAGATAATAATAGCGGATACAGATATTTACCAATCTAGAAGCTAAAACCATTAAGTGCACGACAAAATAATTTCAAAACATTTAGTTATTTCTTGGCCTTCCAACCACAAACACACAGAACAACATTACCACATTTAACCAAATCGGTTTGTTATCGACTTAAACGAGTGATAAAGCGTATTTGCAATTACAAAACAAACAAACCAAATTTTTGTTACCTTAGGCTATGCACCACGGCTCCTAATGAAGGTTCGTCATTGTCACTGACACCTGGAACTGTGAATGTAAACTTTGGAGATAACCAGGCACTAACGTATCACGTGGTATCTCTAAAATTATTTGATTAATTTCTGAACCCAAACTGTATTTCCCAGTGTGACAGATGTTTTAATGACCATTCGCTGTGATGCTTTATTTTGAAACGATTTTGACGTTTGCGGAACTGTTTTTAATTTTTTGGATATGAAATAAGGTTCGTGAATATTGTGGTAAACTATATGATATATAAAATTTAATAAAGTTGGAGAACAACAAAAATAATAACCAAAAACAAAAGAAGCTTCAGACTTTCATAAATGGGCGCTTATATAAAATAGAAGGATTGAAATGGTACAGACAAGAACGCCAATGTGGAACTGATGACAAGAATTGAACAAGCACCAGTGGAACAATAAATATGAAGAAAATTCTGGTGATGGATAAGACAACACATTGAGGAAACTTGTTTAACACTGGTGTGCTACAGAAGCTACTGCGGAATTAGCATGTGCTTGGATGTAGGTTTCTGGCAAAGAAGTTTGCTGCAGTGGTGATCCATAAGGAACGTAATATTGACATGATGATGATAACGCTGAACGTCGTTCGTTATACTAATGATATAACTGTACCACATGATGATGATAACGCTGAACGTCGCTCGTTATACTAATGATATAACTGTACCACATGATGATGATAACGACGAACGTCGCTCGTTATACTAATGATATAACTGTACCACATGATGATGATAACGACGAACGTCGCTCGTTATACTAATGATATAACTGTACCACATGATGATGATAACGACGAACGTCGCTCGTTATACTAATGATATAACTGCACCATCTTTAATTGATTTTATGTTTTTCCAGAAAACTCCCGGCTACCATAAACTCTACCATATGTGTTAATCACATCTTGGATTCATATCTGACCAATAACCGTGAAAATGGAAAGTGGCACTACCAATCAAACATGCTTCGAGATCGATGAGGTAACAGTATTTACCGCGATCTTTAAAATTTTGCAAAACTTTACTTTGATATTTAGTGTCGTCACCAACTTGATCCTTTTTACCACGATCTGTGGAAGTAGTCGCTTGGGATCTAGCACTCGCGCATTCACTGCATCACTGGCAGCCAGCGATATTATATTTTCATGTCACGGAATTCGTTATACTATGGTGATACACTCCGACCAAGGCCAATGTAACCGCTTTACAAGAGATTTCGTCTTTTTGAGCAAGTTGACATCAACTGCCAACTACACAAATATACTTTTAGTATCTTTGGAGCGATGGTTGTATATTGCTCGTCCGTTTTCTATATCAAAGATGGCTTTCTTCAATGGTAACCATCTGTGGAGTGGTATTTGTATAGTTTATTGTAGTGATAGTAAATATCGATGTATTGATCATTAATGATGATAAGTTTGATGGTACCGTAGACTTTAAAGTAAATGCAATGTTCCCGTTTGTTCATTTCACAGTTAGCCTTTTTCTTTGCATCATATATATTCATCTGTCAATCATTGTACGTTGGCAAATTCGAGCAACCAATAAAACGAGACCAGCTGGCGTTGTCAGAAGTGGCGAAGAACCTAGCAGTCCGCGATTATTAAACTTGAAACTGGGAACACTGAAGGAAGACCTGAAAAGCTTACGACTCCTAGTTGTGGTGTTTGGTTCGTTTTCGTGTTGATGACGCCAGGAATCTGTCTTCATCTTCACGATCGGTATGACATTATCGGTTCGCACCACCAGGATCTGCATAACTTCTTTAAGCAGTTATCATTCTTACATGGTTGTGTTAACTTCTTTGTCTTCGCAATGCACAGCAGAGATTTCAGATCTGTCTTGGCGGTGTTCATGAAGAAGACGGTGTGCTGGCATACACAGTGTAATGATATTCTTTAAAAAAAAACGGACTAAATCAATTTCTAGTAAGGACAGTCAAGTAACTGAACCGACTGTTTCAACCATAGCAGCTTAGTCATTTTGTATTGAGTATCATCATTCAGCCATCATACCCCATAAGTTCCCCAAGGAGCATAGGCCTACAATGAATTTGTACCTGGTATTTGGATTGTGAATTTTGTTAACATGACATTGTGTGGATTTAATAGATGGTATTTGAAAAATACTAGGAAATTAGAAACTTTTCATTTCCTTTTGGTTATTACAAATGCTTGTAACAATGATTACGTGACTCGCTACGGACCGGGGTAAAAGAAGGGAAGGTCAGCCAGCGAGTCTTCTTGGCTACCAACCCTCGCCAACAGATAATGTTTCCAGCGGAATAATGTATTTCACTGGTAATTAAACCAAAGGGACATATAAACAATAATAAAAAGCTCATAGGGACTGTAGATTGCGCCCGACTACGATAAAATATTGCTTCCTACACAAAGACAGGGCTCTTTGCGTAAAACTGAAGGGATGTAACAAAGAGTCAGATTTAACATTCAAAATAACAAATGACCGAAATAGTGTTACTGTACTATTCCTCAACACATTTCATTAAGAAGCATTTCGCACAACGTGTACCAAACACTACCAAACTGACCAAGTCGATACAACAGCAGATAAACAAGGTGCCTTTGTAGAAAATTTAATTACAACACCACTACTATCTGTGCACCTCTACCATACCAAAAACAAAGTGATAGCTCAAGAAACTGCAACTGTATTTGAGTCAGGCTGGAAACGGATTTTGTCAGTTTAATGAGTCTGCCAAAAACATAATTTCTACCACAAAATTGGACTCGACAATGTGTTCCCCCAGCTCGCAATAGACATCACATCATCAGTTGCCAATGTCTCATCTGCTGATAGCGAAATCCTCACCATTCACTCTAGCTTAAACTCTCTTACAAATACATGCACTTTCCCTTCCGCAGCATGCGACTTTCCAATGAGCTGCAAAGTGAAAAAACTCAAATTTCTCAGCACATGCTGGCCATTAAATATCCCATGGGCCCTAAAGACTCGGTCACACAAGCAGATAAAACTTCATCTCATAAACACCACCCAGAGGTCACTCACAGGATAAATACACCGTGCTGCCAGGAACTGGGGGTCAAAATTGAGGATACAATGCGAGCTCTAATTCCTGATCTGACGACTATTGTCCACAAACCGGTGAGTACAGAAAACGAATTACTCAAAAATGAAATTCTTTCTTTGAGAGTAGACATTGCAAATATAAAACTCATCATTGAACAACTATGGGGCGATGTTTATATTTCTAAATCCACTCAGTCAATGCATCATCTTACAGTACCTGAACCTTTTGGTGATTCTATCAAAGAACAAACATCAAACGAATGCCACAAGCAGCAACAATGTCAAACCAAACAAGTTTCAGGTGCACACGAAAATTACCCTTTAAGTGTAAAAATATTCGGCCGATTACCATCATCAACCAAGATCTGCTTACTCGGGGCAAGCAAGAGGACATGCACACCATCATAGCTGGCAGACGCTGAAGCTGGGTTGGCCATGTCCTCAGAAAAGGCCCCGATGCCATCACAAGAACGGCTATGCTGAAGGAAAACGAAAGTTAGGTCGACCAAAAACAACTTGGCGGAGGACTGTGGAGGCTGAGATGAAAAGAATATACCAGAGTTGGGGCATCGACCGAGCAAAGGGGATTCAATTTGTTGTTGCGCTACAAGACGTCGCCAGTCGTGATGGCCACTGACTACTTTGACGGTCGGCGGCTAAGGATCAAAGAAGAAGAAGAAGTGTAAAAATAAGCAACAGGTTTTCAGCCCTTAACGAGAGTTCATTACAAAGTGAAAAGCTTCCAAATCATGTACCGACGCCCCAACCAACCATTCAAATAACCCAGTCTCATCAGGACGATTCACACCAAGTGAATTAATGGCGACAATAAAAATCAAAACGAAAGCCGAATCAATAACCATCTAGTGAAGCAACACATATCATAATTGGCGACTCTCTGATTAAAGGGATTTACGATTGAATGTCCACCACAAAAGAAGAATCGGTCTCAGTACTGACGATGCCTGGAGCTGGAACTGAAAGTCTAATTGCTAAAATTAATAAGTTCGACATACACCACAACATTACAAGAACAACAATAAGTGTAGGAATCAACGACATAATGAATGGACTCAGCGTAAGCCCCTCTTCGATTTCAAGACTGAACACTACTGCAAATACAACATTAGTTTGTTCAACCACACTCCTTTCTTTACAAGCAACTCAGGAGCAGCAAAGAAACGCCTTTACACAGATCAAATACATATATCAAAACTAGGAAGCAGCATCCTAGCAAAAAACATCAAATATCCAGAGCGTACGCAAAACGACAACCCAAAATACACAGAGAGAAAAAACCCCATCCACCATGAGATCAGCCAATTACGATAATGCACAACATATCTTACCGGCCCCTCATAGAAGCGCACCTATTGGGAGTGGCTTACCTTACAACACCCATAATGCCTCCAACAGTCAAGAAGCCGAAAATGGTGATGTTATGTTTCCTGCACTGCCCATAAGACAGTCCCTCACAAACACATTACTTGACAATTCTAAGAGCAGAGTCACAAGGTTCCAGACCCAGAAACCTCATAGCAGTGTTGAAACAACAACAGACGAAATCTACAGACATTCTTCCTCCCGTAGCCAACATCATTGTCCTCAGTGGAATCCAGAACTTGCCTACATGATGCAATTCAGTCCTGCTTCAGTCAGCCAAGCACTAATGATGTCTGTACGTTACGCCTAAAGTAATGTACTTTGTTACTTTCTTGGAACACTCGTATTTCATTGGCTACAGGCCTTTAAACGTTTTTTACTTGTTTGATTTTGATTATTTTAAATTGGGAGCTCAAGACGCAGCAATAGTCAGTGACTCATAGCTTGACTGCCTGCGTCAGGACCAGCGAATCAGAGCTGGTCAAGACCGCACTCCACCTCCACGTGGTGGTCCTGGAAACAGTCTGCAGCTGTGCAGTCTGGCTGAGCGAGTGTGGATCGAAATGGGAAGGCAAACCCGGTCCTAAAACATGCCGTGCAGAAGTCGGATGTGTCGACCGAAAGGTGCAGATATCACAGCTTAGGCGTAAACAGACACAACGCAACCACCGACTTTTCAGGACGAACAAAGAAGATTATTTTAAATTCGTATTTTCTGTGTCCTTTAATTAATTTGTTAGATTTTGAGTGTTGTGGTGTGAAACTGTGCGTGCCTGCTTTTGTGTGACTAGTCTATTTTCATATACTCCTGACGGTTTCAGTCCTTTGCAATTGTTATTATTGCCTTTGCCAAGTGTTTCCTACGTTAAGTACTAACATTTTTACTTTCACTTACTTGGTAAAGTTAATTAGTCTAAATATTCGTGATTTTCGTGTTAACACTGCTTTTTTTATTGATATTTTTAAAGCCCTTCTCCAAAATTAAATGCATACAAATCAGACACAATGGCTAATTAAGAATGGTCTACGGCTGGGTTATCTAAGCATTTACCATCTATTAGGCAAACTTCCTGAGCTTACACGAATTCTGAATCAAAGTTTTCATGTTTTTGGACTTTCTGAAAGACGTTTAAAGGACAAAATATCAGATGATAATATTGCACTACATAAATCAGGGTGAGGCTTCTCTGATAAAGTAAAGGGCAGAACCAACGCTGAACATAGCGGGGCTTACATGATAACAACCTCCAGCACGAGAATGGAGGTAGAGGCAGTTACTGCTGCCTTAAGATGGCTGTCTGAGATTTTATTAAAACAAAGGCAATTATTGTATCTTGCTCACAATCCAGGCTTCAAAGGGTCCAAAATGGATGGCTCCGACATGAATGGAAAACCTCCAAAGAAGCATCAATTCTTCAAGAACTGATGTGGATGTACTGTCATGGTCATGGACTTATGAGAGGACACATCTGGCGTGTAAACAACCAGTGTGCAACAGGAACAATTAGCATTTATACCCTTCAACATATGCTGAGGGAGACTGAACACCTATGGGTTTGCTCAGAGTGCGATGACGTTAATTCTAATTGTAACCGCCTTTCGTATGTTATCTTATCTTATGGTGGTTAAAATACGGTTGTGTGTATAGGTAGTAGTAGTACAGTTCTTCCTTTATCTTCCAAGTTCAAGTTAATATTATTACTGGTCAACTCCGCCAGAGGTGGTCATTCTTGGATGATACTACTATCCTTTTTTCTATCCCAGGTTCGTTCAGTTCCTTCTTTGATGTTATAGTCACTTCTCATATAGTAGTAGTGTAAACAATGATGGCATACGTTCAGCAACATTTAAGGACGCAATCAAATTCATGCTGATCCTTTAAAACTTTTAATAACACAATACTGTTAACAAGCATGACAAGTAATTCAAATAATGGAGCACGCACATAATCATAAATTGGATCCTTGAACATCGCGGGTACTTCATACATGAGCTCTATGTCTTGTAAACTTTCATATTCCTCTTTACCATATTATCTCCTGTAGATATTCTTAGTCTTCCTAAATCTGCTACTATATACTTGTGGTACCTATGCTCCTCAATAGCATTCCGTATCTTTTAAATATTTATAGATTTTTCTTTCCGAACTGGCAAATCATGCCTCTGCAAAACATTCATGGAAACAAGAATCTATCTTATGCATAATGTATACTCACAGTCAGATACTTACAAGAGAGAGCATAATTGCGGTTCTCATGAGGAAAAAAACACTCACTGTTTCTTAGAAGTAATATTTATCTCTTGATAGATCAATCTATACTTAAAGTCCTCGTGGATCAACCTTTACTTAGAGTTGCTGCTCAATAATATTCAGTTTCCTTTATATATTCATAGCCTTCCGTTTCCCTCATACATAGTCATAGAGTTCTCATAGCGAACTGGCAAATCATGCCTCTACAAAACATTCATGGAAACAAGAATCTATCTTATGCATAATGTATACTCACAGTCAGATACTTACAAGTGAGAGCATAATTGCGGTTCTCATGTGGAAATAAACACTAACTGTAAACCACAGAATCAATATCTATCTTCCGATAGATTAACACTTGCTTGAGGTAGCTGGACATACGTATATACTCATAAGAGCCAGTCTGTAAAACCACAGACATACAACCTGTCCGCACAGCTGCTCGAAACTTCACAGCACACACTCTCACTAACTAATGACTAACTAATGACCTCTGGTCATCTCAGCGGGGTGTGTTTCCTTGCCACTCTCTGATTCGTTAACCCAAATCTTTTGGATTAAATTTATTGCTCAATCTTCGCTGTTCTCGTACATTCTATTTACAACTCTAGATGATCACTCTCTCTTAGTAAACGTGAGCTGTTACCTTGAACTGTTGTCAGTAGCAATTTATTATTTTCATTCATTATTTTTTACTTTGTGAGCTGTCCTAACTGTTTATCTCATTCTAACAATAGCACAAATAATGCTAGTGTAGGTCTCTTGGTGACATAATTAACATTATCTGCTGCCTATGAGTCTACAACTACAGCTGGTCTTCAGTAAGTGCTTGTATTATTCTTTTAACACTGAGATTGTCAGCCCTATTCTTCTTTGATCCATAGCCATCGACCGTCAAATCAGTCAGTGGCCATCACGCATGGTGGCGTCTTGTAAGGCAGCAAGAAATTGATTCCACTTTGTTCGGTCGATGGCCATCCTTTTTACAGTGCCCAACTGTGGTTCATTCTTTGCAACTTGGCTTCCACAGATCTCCGCCAAGTTGTTTTTGGTTGGCCTCTCTTTCGCTTAGGTATAGCTGTTTTTATAATGGCATCAGGGTTCCTTCTGAGGACGTGGTTAACCAAACTACAGCGTCTGCCAGCTATGATGGTGTACATGTCCTCCTGGTTACTCCAAATAAGTTTGTTCTTGGTTGCTGATGATATTCGGCCAAAATATTTGGAGAATTTTCCTTAGTCAAATTGTGTGAAAGGATGACAGTTTTGACATTTCCTTCTCTGTTACGCTCCAACATTCCGCACCATAGAGAAGCACATAAAGTACGCAACTCTCATACAGTCTTAATTTGGTGTTTGTGCTGTACTTGGAAGACTTCCAGATGTTGTTGAGACTAGCGAAGGCTGTTCTCACTTTATTCATTCTGTTGTTAATGTCCTTGCTTGTTCCGCCATCTGGTATTACTATGCATCCTTACTTACTTAGTCATTCCCCTTCTACCGTGAGGTGTAGAGGTTTGGAAGAGAGAGCGCCAGACTATCCTATCGGCTGTCTTCCTCCTGGCCTGGTTACATTCTAGTCCTCGGTCCTTCAAAGATTGTCTAATGTTGTCCTCCCAGCGGACTCTGGGTCGTCCTGGGGGTCTGGATCCTTGACTCTTTGTTTCACATGCTTGTCGTGGTAGCCGATCTTCTCCCATTCTGCAGACACGGCCAAACCATCTTAGTTGGGACTGTTCTACTTGGGTCTGCAGAGGGTTGGATTTAAGGCCTTGATGTATCGTCTGGTTGCGTACCATGTCTCTTCTTGTTACTTCAACCACCTTCCTCAGATACCTCATTTCTGAGGTTTGGATCTGGCTTTTATGGGTTGTAGTCATTGCCCATGACTCGCATCCATATGTCAAGACTGGGACATAGGTGGAGCGATATACAGCCATCTTCGTTTTCTTACCAACGTCTCTCTTGCTGAGGAATCCTCGATTTATGGCCTGAAAAAGTCTCCCAGCTGCTGCTTTTCGAGTGGCCAACTCTTCTTTGATGCCTCCCTTTCGCTCTATAATAGCTCGGAGGTATTTAAAGTGGTCGACCTGCTCCAGGACCTGTTCTCCCAGCTTAATCTGATGTCTTCTTTCTTCTCGTGATATCACCATGGATTTTGTTTTAGAGCTGCTTATGACCATCCCTCTCTTCTCCAGCTCTTCCTTCCAGACTTGCAGGTTGGATTGGAGATGTGCCTCTGATTTCACATAATCTATGCCTGTCAAAAATAATGTTGTTGATAAGGGGCATCCCTGTCGTTCTCCTGTTTTCACTTCCAAAGTTAGGTTGCTCAATCCAACACTGCTTGTAAAGTTAGAATAGAGGCTTTTATAATGGAAACAATGTAGCTGGGAATTGCATAAGCCCTCAGATTTTCCACAGGCTGTCCCTGTGTATGCTGACAAAAGACTTTTCAAAATCAACAAAGTTAATGTATATCTTTCTCTGCCATTCTGAGCACTGCTCTATAATGTTCCTGCGGGTGAATATATGATCTGCACATCTTCTGTTATTTCTAAAACCCTCTTGTTCTTTTCTCAGTTTATGGTCAACTGCTACTGAAATTTTCTGGATGATTATTCTGCCTAGTATTTTACTGGGAACTGAGAGGAGAGTAATTCATCTCCAGTTGTTGCAGTAGTCAGCCCTATGCACAACCATATTAAGTCGCCTTTTAAGTCATGCCTGAGAGAGAGCAGTTCCCTTTCTCTATGTCTTTTTCAGTGTCCATCTACCTCTCTAACCCTGTATGTTCCAGAACAATGACTGCCAAGTGAACAAACAAACGAACTTTATTTTTGAAGGGTTAAGAATCGGGCATGCAGGCCCGTCTAACATTCTGCCCTTCAGCAGGCTATCAGCAGGCTTCCTCAATGTGAATCACTAGGGCTTGAGAGAGCAGCAAAGAAAAGAACACTGCATCCTATCGTGCATGTCATAGGAGTTGATTATGGAAGGGGTGGCTACTCCATCATGTAAAAACGTTAAACAAAAAAAAAAACACTTCAAAAACAACATGGTTAAGTAACGAGAGTAAAACCAATGTAGGTAAAGTATCCTGTTACACGCTCATTGAGGCATATTGGAAATACCTTCCACATATCCTGCACACTGCTTTGAGAGCCCTGGTCTTTTGATATAATTATTTGTTCCTCCAACTCTTTGTCTTGTCTCCACTGCTGCCAAGATATATGAATGATTCTACATGCTGCAAGGATGCAATTTCCAGTGCTACCTGGCTATTGCATCCATTTTCCTTCCCCATATGATGCATATCATAAGCTATCTAGGCGAGACTATGTCAACATTTTTCGGCCCATGCACTGGACACAACAGATTGAGATACCATCTATACCACAAGTACAGAATAGGTGCAACAGATCTGTGGCACCAACCCAATGACAGCCGAACACCTTCTGAAGTCCTTCCCAACATACAGCAATGGAGTAGCATATGGCAACAACCTACTTCAGTCCCCAAAAACTATTTGGAGATGTCATGAGCCTTGAGCTGACTACGGCCTTTATTCGAGTCATTAATGTGGAAGTCTGAAGACAAACGAGGACGTCCCTCCATTAAGCACTCTCATTCTGCCCCTCCCCCCTACATCTATCTTGCCCTGCACAAATTTTGCAGACATACTGGTACAGTGTTTGTTAACTAAAATGTGATGAGTAAACAACATACACAAATGGAGATCAAAAGAAATCAAGTCGGACCCAAAAATCAAAATCTTCAAATTGAAATGTCAAGTCAGTCCTATTGTATGGCTCTGTCAAGTCAGTCCTATTGTATGGCTCTGAAACATTAAACAACAAAAACAACCAAAAAGCTACAGACTTTCATAAATTGGTACTTGCATACAATAGAAGGATTGAAGTGGTATAAGATTACTAATGTGGAACTGATAAAAACCAGACAAGTGCCAGTGGAACAAGAAATAAGATGACACTGGAGATGGATAGGACACACACCAAGATGAAATTCTTTGACATCATTACCAGGCAGTCCTTGTTCTGTAATCCCTAAGGTGAGAGAGGGAGACCTAGGAACACATGAAAAGACACGAATGACATAAAGCTAAAACATCCCATACAAGTCCACTGCAGCTATCAATTCTCAAAACACGTGGCAACATTAGTAATACAGTTTATTAGTATACACCAAACCACTGACATAATTTAGTTAATATAAATGTTCACAATTAACAAAAACTATAAATGATACAAACTTTCGTCATACACAAATTCAAAATTAAAAAAAAAAAATGAACAGCAACAAAGTATAAAGCCACAACCATTAACTGTACAGCAGTGCTTCTCAAATGTGGGTGTGAAACATGACATGCCCTGGAGGGCATATGTCAGAATGCCAACTATAACACTGACAATGTTAGGGCAGTGAATAACATAAATACAGATAAATAAATAAATAAATAAATAAATAAATGCCAAATATAATATATGACAATATGAATATAGTATATATATATATATATATATATATATATATTACTTATATTATCTAAGATATAAACCATATTCATAAAGTTTATAATGTTGGTGAAAATTGTGTTCATTATGTCTACAGCTGTATGAACAAGCACTGGAAATGACTTCCAACAAACATTTTAAATTGATGTACCTCTAAATCTAATGACCCATTTTCAGGGCTCAATACATACACTGAATATATAACCAAAATAAGTTTTCATTTTGTGTAAAAAGGTACTTTTATACCTGTCTTTGTGCTTATGACATGTTTTGCAAGCTAGAAGATAAAGGGGTGTGAGGCTACTTAAGATACTGATACTGTAAATGAAAGGGGTGTGGGACTAAGACTAAAATGTTACAAAGCGCTACATTAGATATATTACTGGGGACCATCTTGACTTAACAGAAATGTTGTAATTAGCAACTTTTATTATAAATAACAAGTACTGCAATAATTGACTGTTATGTACTTCCACAATTAACTTATCAATGTTAGCAGTATAATGATTAATTTTCATAACGGGTGGCTTCACTTGACCGTTGTGTGCCAAGATATCATCATCACCCTCAAATTACCCAAGAAGCACAGGACTTCCTGTCACGTGACATCTGCTGAAAGTCTTGCCATGTCTTTTTCATCCTCTTTATGTTTGTCGCTAGTTTTCTTCTCCATGGATGGTCTCCCCTCTACCTCACTTACCTTGAGAATTCCAGGACAAGAACTACCTTGTAATGCTATCAAGTTTCCTCAATGTGTTGTTTGGTCTCCACTCTACCTCACTACCTTGAGAATTCCAGGACAAGAACTACCTTGTAATGCTATCAAGTTTCCTCAATGTGTTGTTTGGTCTCCACTCTACCTCACTACCTTGAGAATTCCAGGACAAGAACTACCTTGTAATGATATCTTTCCTCAATGTGTTGTTTGGTCTCCACTCTACCTCACTACCTTGAGAATTCCAGGACAAGAACTACCTTGTAATGCTATCAAGTTTCCTCAATGTGTTGTTTGGTCTCCACTCTACCTCTTACCTTGAGAATTCCAGGACAAGAACTACCTTGTAATGCTATCAAGTTTCCTCAATGTGTTGTTTGGTCTCCACTCTACCTCTTACCTTGAGAATTCCAGGACAAGAACTACCTTGTAATGCTATCAAGTTTCCTCAATGTGTTGTTTGGTCTCCACTCTACCTCTTACCTTGAGAATTCCAGGACAAGAACTACCTTGTAATGCTATCAAGTTTCCTCAATGTGTGACTTATCCATCTCTAGCATCTTCTTATTCTTATTATCTCCTGTCCCAGTGGCACTAGTCTGATTCTTGTCATCAGTGATCAGATATCACTTCAATCCCACATTGTACAAGCAGCCATTTGAGATAATAAGGAGGTTTACAGACATATGGTTGGTCCTTATCCTAATGACAACAAAACAACTTGAGAAAACATGCTGATAGCGCTACATGGCATTGGTCTGAAGGGCAAGAGCCCAAGTGCTGCTGGATTAATAATAACAAGATAAATAACTTTCTTCAGCCATGGACCCCTTTTTGATTTTTGAGATGGATCCCTTAGGTTGTCCAAAGGCCAAGGACCCCTTAGATTGTCCAGCTGAAGGCCAAGGACTAATAAAAAAAAAGAATGTACATATACACAATTACATTTTTGCATACAAGTACAACATTTTATTACAAAGAAAAAATTGTTAAGCTTACATACAGTCATACTGCAATACAATAACAATCTGTAAAAAGAAGATATTTACTTACATGCAAAAATCTATCATAATTTTCCAGAGTAAAATTAAATTAAGAAATTTTAAGGATATGCACAGCCTAACACCCTCCCCCCAACTAAGGGCTCCGTGGACCACCAGTTAAGAAACCCCGATATAACTATAATTTACAATTAGCCCTCACCCTAAATGATTTGAGTTGTACAGCAGATAAAATGAGATCACAACCAGGGCATATGGTGGCTAACCATTACCATAAATAATTGTATGAATGTACATGCCCATCCCATGTACACATCCATCTCATGTACACATCCATCTCATGTACATACCCATCTCATGTACACAACAATACCATGTACACAACAATACCATGTACACACCCATATCATGTGCACATATGTAATAATGAAAGGAAGAAATGAGGTCATTTCTTATGTTTGTATCATGGTGTCCCACCGCCATCACATTATCTTTGATAATTTGATATTCAGCACAATGTTAACAAAAAGATACATATTAGCACCATATATATATATATATATATATATATATATATATATATATATATATATATATATATAGATAGATAGATATATAGATATATATATATATATATATATATATATATATATATATATATATATATATATATATATATATATATATATATAGATAGATAGATATATAGATATATATATATAATAATAATAATAGCCCCTTCAGTCATAACTTAATATGGGAATGCGCACCAGAGGTGACAGCCCCAGCTGCTTATTTTCCTGGTGTTCCTTTCAACGTTTTCTTCTCTCTTCTGCTCGTAATGTTAGGTTCCTTTTCCACAATCTGAGGTGGCGACGCAGAAAACGTTGCTACTTGGTGCGATTGGCAGTTTCATCCTCCCAGGCTGTTGGATTTATGTCCAGTGCTCTCATGTCTCTCTTGCACACATCTTTGAATCTCAGCTGTAGTTGTCGAATTGTTCTTTTGTGATATATATATATATATATTATTTTATCAGTGCCCCTGTTACACTCATCAGTAGCTCCTATCTTTAATTTTTGTTGAGGTGGTAATATGTAACATTTTGTGTGTGTACCCATGTATATGTATTTATTTATTTTTAGAGAGATAGACAGAAGGAGCGAAACCAAAAAAACACTTTGAGATGGGAACTGGAGGCAGACATGAAAGAGTTATGGTAAGACATTTAACAGATGACACATGAAGTAAAGGCTTGACATACATTAGTTGAGGCCCCACTGCTCCTTAGGGAACTGAAAAATAATTCATTCATAACCCTCCACTCCCAAAGGAGCATAGGCCTTCAACAAACACATGTCAAGTCCTCCTGTCACATGCCATCATCTCAAGTTCTTTGCACGATATCCTCATCATTTTCACCTCTGTTTCCAGCTCTCTTCCCCATGTGCTTCTTGGTCTACATCTGCCTCTCTTGCCCTGGGGGTTCCAGAACAAGGACTGCCTTGTAATGCTATCAACAAGTTTCCTCAGTTTGTGTCATATCCATCGCCATCATCTTCTCCTCCTGATTTCTCTTGATCTCCATATATTTCTCAATGCAATGAAAGCTCCTCTTGCTTTTTGTATTCTTATTTTGATATCACTGTCTGTACCTCCAACTTTGTATATATTGCTGCCAAGATATGTGTATGATTCTACATCTTGTAGTGTGTTATTTCAAGTTCAACCCTATCTTCTCCAGCTCTTTCTTCCAGACTTGCAGGTTGGAATGAAGATGTGCCTCTGATTAAGCAATCAGGGCTACATCATCAGCAAATGCCAGCCCTGAAACACATACCTGTCTCATCGTCCAGTACCCCACTGAATACTTTCTTGTTCTTTCCTTACATGCCTTGATAACATCATCCATGAGGAGTATGAAAAGAATAGGTGACAGGATATCACCTTGTCTTACACCAGTGGTGGTCCTGAACTCTTCTGATTTATGGTTTGCAGTCCTCATATAGTTTCTGCTAGGCTTGTAGAAGCTCTGTATAGCATGAATCAAAGGTGCTGGAATGTTCGTCCTTGCCAAACAGACCCAAAGTTTGCTCCAGGGGACCCTGTCAGATGCCTTTTCCAGATCTATGAAACAAAGATGGATCTCACTCTTATACTCAAGGGCCTTTTCACTCAGCTGTCTGAGTGTAAAGATTAGGTCTTGAGTACTTCGGTTTGCTTGGAATCCGCACTGGACCTCATCCAACTGTGGCTCAGCTAGGCTTCTGATTCTCTGCTCTAGGATTCTAGAGCAGATTTTATCAGGGACACTGAGAAGGGATATGCCTCTATGGTTTCAACATTGTAGATTGTCACCATTTTTGAAAATCGGTGTTATGATGGCAATCTCCCAATCCTTTGGTATGGTCTTGTTGCACCACGCTGCCTGTAGGACCCTTAAGAGTAATAGGTTGCCTGATGCTCCCATGTACTTAACCATTTCTGGTGTTATACCATCATGCCCTGCTGCTTTGCCCATCTTGATTTTCTCCAGTGCTGCCTTCAATTCTTCCATCTTTATGTCATCTTCACCACCATTGGTTTCTCTTCTGTGCTAGTGGTTATCATTTCTGATGCTTGACATTGCTCACCATCAAGGAGTTCTGTTCTGAGTATACCTATTCTCTATATTTCTCTATATGTCTTGCTGTGTTTTTAGCTCTTAAGTAATGCTTCCATGCCGTTTTCTTCTTTCTTATTTTCTCTTTGACTTCCTCTGTCCACCAAGGTGTCCTCTTTTTCTTGTTTTCAAGTCGGACCACCACATGCTTCTGCAGCAGCTGTCTTTATGATGTCCTTGAATTTAAGCCAGAGGGTATCCAAGTCATCAGGTTGTTCTTCTGTGTTTCTCACCACTGTAGCAATTAAGCCTTTGATATCTGGTCCTAATTTCTGGCTCTCTCAGCTTGTAGGTCTTAATGCACATTTCTCCCGTTCATTTCCTTAGTTTCTTGCGTGATGTTGGGCAGTTCCTAGGCTGTGCAACTCTTTCAGTTGTTCTTTTAATTGTAAGCAGGTAGTGATCACTTCCAATCTCTGGCCCCCTCCAGACTCTAGCATTCCGGACATACTTGAATGAGCTCCTCCTAACTATGGCATAGTCGATCACTGAATTCTCATTCCTTGTTGGTTCACATCTACTATATGCATGTATGCACTTATGGGACAAGTTAGCTGAGCGCATATATCCAGAGGCACAGTGTGGATTCCGAGCTGGCAGATCAACAACAGACATGATCTTCTCTCTCCGCCAGCTTCAGGAAAAATCAAGAGAGCAGAAAAGACCATTATATATCGCCTTTATAGACCTCACAAAAGCATTCGACCTGGTTAGTAGGGATGGACTCTTTAAAATCCTCCTGAAAATAGGCTGCCCTTCTAAAATGCTGGAAATGATAAAGTCATTCCATGACGACATGAAGGGAACAGTCCAATATGCTGGAAGCACGTCACAGCCCTTTGATATACGAAGTGGCGTTAAACAAGGCTGTGTTCTGGCTCCGACCCTCTTCGGAATCTTCTTTGCCTTACTCTTGAAACATGCATTCAGAGATGCAACTGAAAGAATATGCCTTCACACTAGGTCAGATGGCAGTCTGTTTAATCTTTCAAGGCTGAAGGCAAAAACAAAAATCAGAAGGGTCACTATAAGAGACTTGTTGTTCGCTGATGATGCTGCAATCGTCACTCAAAGCCAACAGGAGCTTCAGAGCTTGATGAATCGCTTCACTAAAGCATGCAAGGACTTTGGCCTCACAATAAGTCTAAAGAAAACGAATGTGCTGAGTCAAGATGTGGGTGCTACACCAGTTATCACTATCGATAACTATGAATTGGCAGTGGTGCACCACTTCACATACCTAGGGTCTACCATCAATGACAAACTCTCACTGGATACAGAAATCGACAGCCGCATTGGCAAAGCTGCAGCTACCTTTGCCCGCCTCACATCGCGTGTTTGGGGAAACTCTAAACTCACAATGAAGACCAAAGCTGCGGTATATAATGCCTGCATCACCAGCACACTCCTATATGGCAGCGAGACCTGGACGACCTATGCTAAGCAAGAAAGAAGGCTCAATACCTTCCATTTGCGGTGTCTACGCCGCATCCTCGGCATCTCGTGGAAAGATAAAGTGACAAATGTCGAGGTGTTGTCACGTGCTGGCCTTCAAAGTATGTATACGCTGCTTAGACAGCGCAGACTTCGCTGGCTTGGCCATGTTCACCGCATGGAAGATGGTCGCATCCCAAGAGATATCTTCTACGGACAATTAGCAGATGGCAAGAGAACAGTTGGGCGACCACAGCTGAGGTTCAAAGATGTGTGCAAGAGAGATATGAGGGCACTGGACATGGATCCAGCAACATGGGAGGATGAAGCTGCCGATCGCACTAAGTGGCGATGCTATTTACGGCACCACCTCAGATTGGGCGAAGAGAGGCTCACACAAGAAGCAGAGGTGAGGAGAAAACGTCGAAAGGAGCACCAGGAAAATAAGCAGCTGAGGGCTGCCACCTCAGGGGCGCATTCCCATAATCAGTTATGACTGAAGGGGCTATTATGATTATTATTACTTATGGGAGAACTTTGTGTTTGTAATGATCAGATTCTGCTCACTGCAGAATCTAAGGAGTCGCTTTCCATTGTCATTGAGAGTATCTTCTCCATATCGTCCGCTAACTCCACCCAATCTAGAATGGACATTTCCAACTCTGGCATTAAAATCTCTGAGCATGATAATTTCATCTAGGCAGTCATCCACTGTCCTTTGAAGCAGCTCGAAGAATTTGTCCTTGATCTCTGCTCTCTCATCCTCATTTGGAGCATACACTGTGACCAGATTGACTATGGTTTCTCATTCTTTTAATTTTACAACTATAATGCACTCCGAGACAAAGTTCCATCCCTTGATACTATCTTTTTGGTTTTTTGCTACAATGCAACCAATGCCCCCTTTAGCTCTTTCAGATGTGGGTACAGCACTGTAGAGCAGTGTGTTGCCATCAAGATCCATGACTCCTTGTCCTTTTTTCTTTGTTTCCATTATAGCCAGGATTTCTAGTTTTGCTTTCCTCATCTCTTCCACCAGCTCCTCTTCTTTCCCATTTATACTTCTTGTGTTCCAATTTCCATAAGTCATAGTCCGTAGTCCATTCCAGTTCGTCGCCTTTAGAATCAGTCCAGTTTTTCTCTCATGTAGTTCACGTAATCAAGGTTTAAAGCAAACAGGTGATTGGCCTGTTGTGCCTTTGCATGGTGTAGTGGCTGCCTCCTTACAGATTCCATGCAGGCCACCATTCTCCTTTTTCAGCCTGGCTTGGGACTGGCCTAGGCTGTGTCTCTTTAAAGCACCACTATGAGAAAATGATACTCCACAAACATCACACATAAGGTTTCTCTCCTGTGTGTGTCCTTTTATGACTCTTTAAAGCACTGCTATGAGAAAATTATGCTCCACAAACATCACACTTATAAGGTTTCTCTTCAGTATGTGTCCTTTTATGACTCTTTAAAGCACCACTATGAGAAAATTCTGCTCCACAAACATCACTCTTATAAGGTTTCTCTCCGGTATGTGTCCTTTTATGACTCTTTAAAGCACCACTATGAGAAAATTCTGCTCCACAAACATCACTCTTATAAGGTTTCTCTCCTGTGTGTGTCCTTTTGTGCTCCTCATTTGAGAAAAAAACATCACACTTATAAGGTTTCTCTCCTGTGTGTGTCATTTTGTGACCACTGAGAAAACTTTTGCACAAACATCACACCTATAAGGTTTATCTCCTGTGTGTGTCCTTTTATGACTCTTTAAAGCACCACTATGAGAAAATTCTGCTCCACAAACATCACACTTATAAGGTTTCTCTCCTGTGTGTGTCCTTTTGTGACTCTGTAACTTATCATTTTGAGAAAATTCTGCTCCACAAACATCACACTTATAAGGTTTCTCTCCTGTGTGTGTCCTTTTGTGACTCTTTAAAGCACCACTTTGACAAAATCCTGCTCCACAAACATCACACTTATAAGGTTTCTCTCCTGTGTGTGTCCTTTTGTGACTCTTTAAAGCACCACTTTGACAAAATCCTGCTCCACAAACATCACACTTATAAGGTTTCTCTCCTGTGTGTGTCCTTTTGTGACACTTTAACTTATCATTTCGAGAAAATTCTGCTCCACAAACATCACACTTGTAAGGTTTCTCTCCAGTGTGTGTCCTTTTATGCCTCTTTAAAGCACACCTATGAGAAAATTCTGCTCCACAAACATCACATTTGTAAGGTTTCTCTCCTGTGTGTGTCCTTTTGTGACTCTTTAACACTTCATTTCGAGACAATTCTGCTCCACAAATATCACACTTGTAAGGTTTCTCTCCTGTGTGTGTCCTTTTGTGACTCTTATAATAATTATTTTGAGAAAATCCTGCTCCACAAACATCACACTTATAAGGTTTCTCTCCTGTGTGTGTCCTTTTGTGACTCTTTAAAGTACTACTTACACAAAATCCTGCTCCACAAACATCACACTTGTAAGGTTTCTCTCCTGTGTGTGTCCTTTTATGACTCTTTAAAGCACCAATATGAGAAAATTCTGCTCCACAAACATCACACTTATAAGGTTTCTCTCCTGTGTGTGTCCTTTTGTGACTCTTTAAATAATCATTTTGAGAAAATGCTGCTCCACAAACATCACACTTGTAAGGTTTCTCTCCTGTGTGTGTCCTTTTATGTCTCTTTAAATATCCATTTTGAGAAAATTCTGCTCCACAAACATCACACTTATAAGGTTTCTCTTTTGTGTGTGTCCTTTTGTGACTCTTTAAACCACCACTTCGACAAAATTCTGCTCCACAAACATCACACTTATACGGTTTCTCTCCTGTGTGTGTCCTTTTGTGACTCTTTATAGCACCACTTTGACAAAATCCTACTCCACAAACATCACACTTATAAGGTTTCTCTCCTGTGTGTGTCCTTTTGTGACTCTTTAAATCACCACTTCGACAAAATTCTGCTCCACAAACATCACACTTATAAGGTTTCTCTCCTGTGTGTGTCCTTTTGTGACTCTTTAAATCGCCACTTTGACAAAATCCTGCCTCACAAACATCACAATTATAAAGTTTTTCTTCTGTATGTCGACTTTTGTACCATTTTAAATGAAGTTTTTGTACTGTAAGTTCATCACCCATGTAAGATTCTCCTTCTGCATTTGTCACCTTGTGATCACTTTGACAAAATTCTGCTCCACTGACATCATATGTGTAATGTGTCTCACTATTATGCTGCATTATGGGTTTCTTTGGATAATCAGTCCTAGAAAACCTACTAAGACCACCACACTTGTTAGGCAGTTCTTCTTTATGCTTTAGATAACCAAAATGAGCAGCCCCCATACCAATAAGATCATATTTAGAATGCTTCTGTGCTTTTTGTATTCTTTCTTGTTGACATAGACCAGATTTTGTAGCTAATTCTATATTACCAACATTACTTATATAACACATTTCTCTTATATGTGAAAGTTCATGTTCATTATAGTCACCTTTCTTGCTAACCTGTACTCCACAAACATGACAGCTGAAAAGTGTCTCTTTTGTACTCATTATTATTTCATCTGATTGTACACTGCCACACAATTTAAGACCTTCTCTACTTTCACTGTTGAGAGCACAATCATCATAGACTATTGTTGATTTCCTGCAGCAGTTTTCATTTTGTAAGACTGCAGTATAAATCTCATGAGTCGGATTCATGTCTGCAGTCATTATCTCAGAGTCTGTGACATTCGGTGATTGTACCTCTTTTAATCTTGATTCAATGTTATTGTCTGTATTTAGTGTTGCAGCTGCCGTACTTACATCAGCTTTCATTTCACTCACAGTTTTTTCTGTGAATTCTGGCAACACTTGATAGAATGCATCATTTTGCACTGGTTCACTCTTAATGAAACTATTCATAATTTTCACATCTGGAATGTCAACACTAGAGTATAGGAGGGATGGCTGGATACAGGAATGGTCACCTGAAATTCATTGAATAAAACATAATAGTAAAAACTTCAGATAATTATGGCATGCATAACAAATTTTAATTCTGTACGTTTTGTAGCATCATATTAGGTATGATTTAAAAGTTATGCAACTATAAGATTATTTAAGAAGTATTTGTTTCTGTCTGATATGTTAATAGTTCATAGTATATTGCATACTATGAAACTAATAGTATACATTTAATAATTTTAAATGGTGTTGCAAAATGTTTTTTTTTAAATGTGGTCGCTAATCGCATATCACCCATGTGTTACCAGGGCCCAAAAGGGGAGAAAGAATAGTAACACTGTTCCCTGCCAAGCATGTCGTAGAAAGTGACTAAGGAGGGTTGGGCATGGGGCTGGTTACCCCATCCTGAAAAACTTTAAACCACAAAAAACTTCAACAAACAAAGACAAGTCAATTAAGGAAAATAAAACACAGCCATACAAGACAGAGGAAGGTCCTCTCGCAGGGAGGCGTATGATGCAACACAGAGAAAGCCGAAAGGAGTCTGTGTTACTGACTAACCTTCTTTCTTCTAGAACTTCCAGATTTGGCACCTGGAATATTCGGACATTAAACGAACAAGGGAAAGTGGCACAAGTAGCAGCAGAAATGAGGAAATATAAAATTGAGGTTCTGGGACTGTGTGAAACAAAGTGGAAGGGGGTAGACAAAAAGAAACTCATCACAGGTGAATTGGTGCTGTCCTCAGGACATGAAGACGTAAGTTCACACCATAGTGAAGGGGTAGCTCTTATGTTATCTAAAGAAGCACAAAAAGCACTCAATGAATTGGAAGCCGTTGGACCCAGAAAATTTAAAACAGCTAAAAAGAAAATAAATGTAAATGTCATCCAATGTTATGCAACAACTAATGACAAAGAAGAGTATGTGAAAGAAGCATTTTATACTAGACTACAGGAAATTATGGAAAAAGTAAAAAGAAGAGACATCACAATTTTGATGGGTGACATGAATGCAAAGATAGGTATAGTCAACACCGGTTTTGAAGAAGTCATGGGAAAACATGGGCTTTGAATAATAAATGAAAATGGGGAACTATTCTTAAACTTCTGTGCTTCAAATCAACTAGCTATAGGAGGAAGCATGTTTCCACATAAGAGAATACACAAGGCAACATGGATATCACCAGACCATAGAACAGAAAATCAGATTGATCATATATGCATAAACAAGAAGTTTAGATCATCATTGCAGGATGTAAAGGTATATAGAGGAGCAGATGTGGCATCATATCACCACCTTCTGATAGCCAAAGTAAAAATGAAACTCTAGAGATATGCAACAGTGCAAAATTATAGACAACAATTTAATGTAGGACATCTAAGAAATCAAGAAACTAGAGACAAATTTGCGGTCACAATATCCAACAAATTCCAAGTGCTCCAACAGCTGGAAGATGTAGAGAATACAGAAGATTATTGGCAGCAAATCAAAATGGTATGGAATGAGACATGTGAAGAAATACTGGGGAAAAGGGAACGACAACAAAAAGCATGGCTAACAACAGAAACCATCATTAAGATAAAAGACAGAAAAAACAAGAAAGCAGATTTAAACACAAGCAAAACCAGAAGTTCCAAAGCCAAGGCTCAAGAAGTGTACACAGAAGCAAACAAAGAAGTAAAAAGAAGTATCAAAAGAGACAAGAGGAAGTATATTGAGGAGTTGGCAAGAGAGGCAGAAGATGCTGCAGCCAAAGGAAATATGAGAGAACTGTATAACAGCACAAAGAAGCTGACAGGGAAATACAAGCAAACAAGTTGCCTCATAAAAGACAAGAATGGAAAACTGCTCAGCAATATACAAGAGCAAATGAAGAGGTGGACAGAATATTTTGAGGACCTTCTCAATAGACCAGCTCCACAAAACCCCCCGGACATCCAGCCAGCAGAAGAAGAGCTACAAATTAACAGTGAAAGACTAACGAAGGAAGAAATAAAGAAAGCCATAAAGCTTCTAAGAGATGGAAAAGCGTCTGGGCCTGATGGCATTCCAGCTGAGGCCATCAAAGCAGATATTGACACGGCTACAGAGATGTTATATAAATTACTTGGTAAAGTCTGGGAAAAGGAAGAGATACCAGCAGAATTGAAGGAAGGATATCTGGTTAAGTTGCCTAAGAAGGGAAATTTACAAGAATGCACAAATTATAGAGGAATAATGTTACTATCAGTGCCAGGAAAAGTATTAAACAGGATTATCCTCGAGAGATTAAAAGAGTCCATAAACAAGAAACTAATAGATGAACAGGCTGGTTTTCGACAAAACAGATCCTGTACAGACCAGATAGCCACTTTGAGAATAATAGTTGAACAAAGTCTGGAATGGAATTCACCACTATACATCGGATTTGTGGACTACGAAAAGGCATTTGACAGTGTGGACAGAGAATCACTTTGGAAATTGATGAGGCAGTATGGAGTTCCCCTGAAGATCATTAATTTAATAAAGAATACATATGAAGACATGACATGCAGAGTTCTTCATGAAGGACATCTTACAGAACTGTTTGGGATAAGAACAGGAGTGTGACAGGGATGCCTCTTGTCTCCATTTCTTTTCTTACTAGAAATAGACTGGGTTATGAGAACATCGACAACACACAACAGAAATGGAATCCAGTGGACTCTGACTAAGCAGTTGGACGATCTGGATTTTGCTGATGACTTGGCTCTTCTGTCCCATAACTGTAATCAGATGCAGGACAAATTGAAAACACTCGATGAGAGGTCACAGCAATTGGGTCTGAAGATACACAGGGAAAAGAAAAAGGTAATGAGAATAAATGCAGGTAATGATAACAGGGTTGAACTTGAAGAAGCACCAATACAAGATGAAGAATTGTACACATATCTTGGCAGTAATATAGACAAAGATGGAGGGACAGACAGTGATATCAAAATAAGAATACAAAAAGCAAAAGGAGCTTTCATTGCATTGGGAAATATATGGAGATCAAGAGAAATTGGATCCAACACGAAAATAAGAATCTTCAACTCAAATGTGAAGTCAGTCCTATTGTATGCCTCAGAGACATGGAGAACAACAAAGACAACAACCAAAAAACTACAGACTTTCATAAATGGGTGCTTGCGTAGAATAGAGGGATTAAAATGGTATGATAAGGTTACCAACGTGGAACTGATGACGAGAACTAGACAAGTGCCAGTGGAACAAGAGATGAGAAAATGACGATGGCGATGGATAGGACATATGCTGAGGAAACCTGTAGATAGCATTACAAGGCAGTCCTTGTTCTGGAATCCCCAGGACAAGAGAGGCAGAGGTAGACTGTAAAGGTCCTTTTGATTTAAATTTTCTCTTGAAGTTGTAGGGGACCTTTATACATTGAAGTAACCTCTGTTCTGATATGGCTGACTTAATGACAATCAGCTTCGGTCGGGCTTACACAAATGGCCGACAAACTTCAAGAAACGCGAATGACATAATCGTGGGCCAAGGTTAATTCATAAAGTTTATCTGTCAAGGTATTAGTCTGAAGTCGGGATCTTCATTTTATACATCACATTTATTATCGACGTACAACAGACGAGCATGGACGTGATCAAAGACATCATCATAAAAATTCATATCAGAATCTCAGGACATCATGGTTAAATGCAGGAATGTTCATATATGATCAGGTAACTTGATTCATGAATTGATTGATATATATTCATCTTCTAACGGTTGACCTCTCAAGGGCAAGCATCCATATTATGACTAGAAGTATGTGATTCATTAAAGAAAGTTCCATTATTAAATAGCCTCGTAAACAATCTGGTTGACGTAATTGAACATTATACTTCAGACATCATGGTCAACCGTACATAATACAATCCTAAGTCCATGTGACTGACCTCTCAGTAATCTGCCGTGATCCTTAGGATGGCGATTCAGTACTTTATCTATGTAGCTACGTTTTTGTACTACAATTTTCTTCAAAAATAATAACAGGCTGGATTTCAAAGACTTCGCTTTATAGTTCATCCATTTCAGTACATCCAACTGAAGGGTAAACAATCCCCATGGAATGTACTGACTAGACTCAGTATAACGAAAAAACGTAGAATAAATTTATATTATTATCAATGAACTTACTGTCAAAATCATCACGGCGATGGCTTCCGTCTGGGAAGGCCATATATAATCAATTTCAACAGAAGATAAACCCACTACATTGGGGTTTGAACATAACAGACATCAGTCTGGCATATCACAGCCCTTCATCTCTCTCAGGAGGTCACTACGTCATCTAGTGTTTAGCAACAAAACGCAAAATTACTTACGCACAAATATGTGCACTTCCGTGCTCGATGAATTTAATTTACAAATATATTCTTACCACATTTGTTGATGCGTACCCTCTAAACAGAAGTCAGACTCATGTCAACAAAATGCAAAGTAAATGAATGTCCAACCACACTTAACCAGCACGAGGACAATGTGGCAACACTAGATAATATAAATGAATAAGGGTGATGAAACACAAATAAAATGTCAACAGAAAGAAAAAACAAAATGTCAATAAATGAATTCCACTAAATGGAATATGAAAAGCATCAAAACAATGAGTTATAAATGAAAGAGAATGCAAATGAACTACGCGAAGTGAGCAACACTCCTAAAATTTCCTAGAAATAATTAGTGGTACTAATTAAATAGGAGTGCTAAAACACTAACAACGTTATGAGTGAAGATTATTAGCTCTATGAACTCTCATTAAAACCATTATAGTTAAATATATTTAAATATTAAAACTAATTAAGTAAGTTTAATTGTTAAGGGATAGCGTTCATTATGTTATTAATTCCACCTGAGTTTCCTATTAAATAAAGTCACAAAGTTGCACTGTTATATTATAAAATAGTCAATTATTCACAAAGTTCCTTGACTTAAAATGTTATCATTCTGAAATTCCAGATTCACGCAATAGTTAGTTATTTAGC
>JAMPIV010017370.1:0-87500 GCA_024509875.1 Oreohelix idahoensis
TGTAGTGGTTTTTGATGTTATTGCATGGTTGCTATGTTGCCTAGTGTACTGGATGAGGTCAGCTGTGAAGGCTCCTGAAGATAACAGTTTATGTGAGTTACAGAATGCCTTTCTGCTACCACTTATGACCTCAAACAGACTTATTCTGCTATTATGTATGTTAGCTACGTTTAATGTCTAGGGTAATGAAATGTGAAGTGTAGGTAGTTAAATACACAGACACACACGTGTAAACACTAATTCTAATAATAATAAGCTCTATGATCAAATCAACTAACACTGGCTTTAGAATTTAAATTTTACAATTTTTTGAGAATTTATTTAGTCCTGAACCAAATTGTCTTCTGGTCAGGACGTATGAAACAATATGTATTTATCAATAAAAGTGCATATATATATATTAAATAATCAAAATGAAAATTTTGTACATAGATATATCGTTACATTGGTTAATATTAACACTAACTACAGTGTCTTTGGAAAACTAGCACTGGATGTCTAGTCGGGGTGGTGTCATCATACCCGATCTCTGTTTACAATAGTCATTGTCTTTGAAATATGGAACTGAGGTATAGTTTTTATACACCAGGATTTTGTTTATTTATTTTATTGTGGAAAAATTTGATGAATCCACAGCAGGCCAGGTTTTCAACTTATCTGGCCTGTGACGATGCAGTAAAGACTTCAAGTGGCCCACTCCTCACAGTTGCTGGAGTAAAATGGTAGGCTTCTTAGTCCTCCACTCTTGGACCTCTTCAAAGCATCTGGCACTAGCGCTGTGCCAGACCAGAAACTCTGAAACCAAAATTTTTGCCATGTGTCAACACACTGCCTACTTCACCATTTTTACACACAACAAAGCAAAAAAAATTACAAAGACCAGGTCAGATCTCTCTGACCGACTCAGCATATCTCACCCAGGCGGTATCAAATAGCACTAGTTTCCCATGACTGCATTGCATCCGAAATATGTTCATTAGTCTCCTTTTCCATCCAATAAGGTGGGTGATATGTTTCCACTGATCTCAAATATAGATCTGTCTTCTATAGTCTTGGATATGTTTTCCTATATTATTTGTTTGCCTCTAGGCCCTGGACTGTCGCTGGGGACCTAGAATAAGCATTCACTTGTCGTAATCATTTTTCATGACATGGCAGTATCAATCACTCAAAAATATTAAATAAAAAAGGTTAATACTTTTTTCCTTACCACAATTCAAATTTGAAAACACAGTTACGTTGTACTAGCAAAACTCAGCTGTGCTGCCGGCTAGACTATGGCGTCCCACTGGTAATATATAATATTCATGGACGTCACACATCTAACATTAACGATCTGTGTATATGGACAGTCTTCAACAAAATGGCACTTGCCTCTCCTTTTTTTTTCTATAATATGAACGCTTCCGTCCAATCAGCGGACTTCCCCTCTACCGTTCAAATATTTAAACTACAATGTCCAATTTAGGTCCAGTTTCTGTCTAGTGTGTAATATATTTATGTCGGTCTGTCCGTCCGAACTTGGTTTTTCCCAAAATTACACTTGGTTTTAGACGAAACTACAAAAAAAACTACACAATTTTTTTCCCCACTTACTTATACGATTTCTATGCTAAGTTATTTTTAGCTTCTACCCTCCCCTGATTGCCCCTTGTCCACATGCAGTTTGTTTTTCTGCGTTTGGCTCAAGGACGCGTCAAAAGTGAATTTTATGAGAAGTATGCACAAATAACTGTCTGCTAGTCTGTATTGAACAATACAGTCTTTCGTCAATATCTTCCGTGTTATCTGCCCGTCTGTGTAATTAAAAGTATATTATTTCTCAGGTAAAGATGGGCTATCAAACTAGCTAGTTTTTATTCTCCTAAACTTATTATTAAGAAAAAACCTTCTTTTTTCAAGGTTAGTTTTGAAATTTGTTTTTGTACCTTCGTTCACGGCGTTTGCCGCTATATTCAAACTAAAACAACTATTTACCGTAAAACGTCCAAGATACGTCTGTTTCTGGCAAGAGCTAAGGTCGTTTTTCGTCCAATTCCTTACATTGTGTCAACTAGTGGCGTAATTTTTCTTTAAAAACTACAAATTGCGTCTTCTAGCCTTTAGATTTAAACACGTGTTCAGACCACCACATTTTTTTCTTTTTATCTCCGTTTCTACCCCGTCTAAAAGGATAGGCCGTTAGTCTGCATGTTATAACTAGTTAGTTTTCAATGGCGCTAGAAAACGCTGGCGTGGGCGAGAATGTAACAGCGTATCTTACCTATATTTTTTATCCCTACCTGTTATTTTACCTGTTATTTTTATAAATGGAGGAATTTTAACGTTGCATCACTGTAATTTCACCACAATATCGCTGAGGAGTTCCATATTGTACAATGAACATCAGATATTGTCTAACATTTTGCATATGTGTACTAAAGATGTTTCAAGAAGAAGGCGTAAACATTATAGAGTCAGCAAAATAACTATAGAAGTAACCTCACATGGCTTTTCATCAACTCAGCAGGGAAAGCTCCAACCATTCCTGTTGAAGATTACTGCCGAATAATCTGTACGTTTCTGAGCAATAATCTAGACATCAAAATAAACTGGGTGTTTAACGTTTATGACACGAATCATGATGGTTCGTTGAGCAAACTTGAGATGTACATATTGCTGAAGGTAAGGGAAAGAAAGACGAAAGACAAAGATTTGACCAGACGGAAAGTGTTGATGAAGCTAGTAATGGAGGAACGGACGGGCAGACTTCTAAATATGTGTAGACTGGAAGACTGCTAAATATTTTTATATGTAGACAGACAAAAATGGGTATAATTTAGATAGATAGATAGATAGATAGATAGATAGATAGATAGATAGATAAATAGATAGATAGATAGATAGATAGATAGATAGATAGATAGATAGATAGATAGATAGATAGATAGATAGATAGATAGATAGATAGATAGATAGATAGATAGATAGATAGATAGATAGATAGATAGATAGATAGATAGATAGATAGATAGATAGATAAGGGAATTAAGACATAGATTGGTTCCTTCTGAATAGAACTAGACCAGGTGGTGACTCAGTAAGAGATAAGATAAGAAATAGATTTTCACGAGTGAAATGGTGAAAAAAAAGGTAGAGTCTGTCCCTGGACTCGAGAAGATACTCTAGTTCAGCCTATCGCTACAACAGAACTTTCTTTATCAGACAGTACACCTATATATATATATCTATATATATATCTATATACATATATATATATATATATATATATATATATATATATATATATATATATATATATATATCAACCACTCACCTACACACACACACATAAGTGACGACAGTTAGACGCACAAACGTGAAAATTATATCAATGGAATAGGGATATGTTGGGACGAGCTGACCAACACATGTAAATAACGTTTTTTTATGTTAGTTTTATTTACTATAAAGAAACTCTACAACAGCAATATTTTTAATATCAATCAAATACAAATAAACATAAGTTAATGAATTAATAAAGAAATAGACTCATAGGTGTAATCCTCCCTCCCTCTGTTGAGACATGATCCCGTTAGAAGAAAGTTATTAACCCCCAAAAAGTCAAAGATTTTTACGCTATGGTCTAGGATTTCCCTCTACAGTAAAGAACAGAGTTTATACGTTAATCTATTCTGAAAATGGACAGTATTAGCAAAACGTACACACACAAAACAAACCCACGTGAGTACATGGCTTCTACAAGATATATATATGAGAATTATTCATTCATCCTTCCTATCTTCTCAGACATCCGTGGCCACGTTCATTCGTTCTTACCTAATACTTGATTTGCAACTTCTGGAACAATCTTTAGGACACACGCACACAGCAAATCCAGTGTTATTTTGGCAAAGAAAACCCCAGTTCCTCCAAGACAGATTAAATCCACTTCTCCGGGGAACGTTCACTTTGTTACTTATATTTTAGGACTTCTGTTTATGTCACATAAGTTAGTCCAGGTAAGAAATTTAACAGTGCTCACAGTGTCAGTAGCTTGAGATTTCCAGTACATAGGAATATCAGGTCGGTAACTTCTCTCAGTATAAAAATTCTTTGTCACACCACAAATGGTCAAACGTCGGGGAATGTTAATGTTGGTGATGTCGCCACCACGGGCTGAATGTAAATGAAATTGGGAAAAAAGAAATCTGGATCTATATGCCCAGTTACAAAGTCACTCTTAATGTTCTTTGGTTTGGTACTCTGTCTTTTTCTGGGTGTAAACACAACCAGATAATAAGTAAAAAATGTTCTTTAAATAGTTATTCTCAGATTTGTATGGAAGCCGCTGGTAGATTTTGGGTTTGACCCCGTACTGTGTAAAGGAGAAAAACACAAATACTTAACCATAATATAATATTCTTAATCCTATTCTTAACCCGCGTAAAATATAATATATTTATCCACTTCGGTTATTTAGCTTTAAATAGAACTACACGTGTATCTCATATTGAATCGTTTAATAAAAGTCTCCGTGAAATAAGCGCTAGTCATTTATAATTTTAATCATCATGAATTAGAAATAAATATATATTTCGTCAGTACTCATAATGAATAGTGCGTTTACTAGACGATTAAAATAACTCTTACTGGTTAATATCAGTTAGTTAGATTTACGCTACAGCCGGAACAATTTATCTATAGATTATATTAATTCGCTAGCCGCTTTGCACAAAACTCCCAGTGAAATAAAATGACGGACTTAACAATTAAATCACTCTACACAGAAAAATCTTAGTGAAATAATAATTACCGCAAACACAGAATTAGGACTACTCCAACGAAAAACTAAGTAATTCCAAATGGTATAATGAATCTAGAAATCGCAGCTAGTAGTCTCTAGGACTTCTGTGGGTACTGAATAATGGATTTTAAAAGCTGGAGAATATATATTAAAATTGCAGAACTTCGCTCAGACTTGTTACTTTTAACGCCTTCGCTCAGATTTCGGGCTTTTCTTCGGTCGATCTGCGAATCAGTGGAAAAATTCACACTTTTACCGCTTGCAGACACTGGCAATCGAGCGAAGCCCGTCCTTTGAACTTCGATTCTCATCGTGTTTAATTACCTTCCAAACGAACGGATTCAGGGGGAGTAACTGTGATTATCTGCCCTTAGTTTCAGATTAAGTCCCCCTGACCAATGTCTAACGAAAAATACGTTTCAACTTATCGCACCCTTGGTTTTTCTACATTTTGCTTATCTCCCCCTTCTCTAAAAATCCACCATCCCATCCCCCCTTCTACGCGTTCCGTTTACCTGTCTGATTGCAAACATTCCTCGTAGTTTATACGACATAGAGAAAAGAAAATGTGCGTGGCCAAATTAAGAGTTTGACATATATAGAGAAGTGAAGGGGTCTGCGTTTAACAAATAGATCTGTTGGTAAACATTCCTAAGGCAAACAGAGAAAAGAAAAGAAAATAGGCGTGCTAAATTAAGAAAGAGACAAATATCTGAGTGTAGGAAGGTTTTACTTTAACAAACCGTTCATGGCTCATAAGGAAGCCGGTGAAAGACAGGTGGAAGAAAAATGTAGATGCATAAAATCTATTTTTATAATATCCTCTGCCACAGATAGATAGATAGAGAGATAGATAGATAGATAGATAGATAGATAGATAGATAGATAGATAGATAGATAGATAGATAGATAGATAGATAGATAGATAGATAGATAGATAGATAGATAGGCAGGCAGGCAGGCAGGCAGGCAGGCAGGCAGGCAGGCAGGCAGGCAGACAGACAGACAGACAGACAGACAGACAGACAGACAGATAGATAGATAGATAGATAGATAGATAGATAGATAGATAGATAGCCTCGTCATGTAAAATAAACTGCTACAAAAAGCATTAACACAACAGCACAGGAAGTGACGTAGCGCACCCTTCATGTAAGAGAGTCACGTGCACCTGTGGCCCCTTGATTCACTAATAACGTAAAAGAAAGTTAAGAAAGAAGAATAACAAAATGACAATGTGACTCCTTTCTGTGTGACTCCTTTTTGTGTGACTCCTTTCTGTGTGACTCCTTTCTGTGTAACTCCTTTCGGTGTGACTCCTTTTTGTGTGACTCCTTTCTGTGTGACTCCTTTCTGTGTGACTCCTTTCTGTGTAACTCCTTTCGGTGTGACTCCTTTTCGTGTGACTCCTTTCTGTGTGACTCCTTTCTGTGTGACTTCTTTCTGCGTGACTCCTTTTTGTGTGACTCCTTTCTCTAAACATATGATCCTAGCCGTGCGTGCTGCATGCAGAAGATATGGATGCAGAGGAAGCCACAAGGGACCTGATTGAAATAGTTATGGCTGTTGTAGATATCAATAAAAATGGATTAATTGATCTGGAAGAATTTAGGTAGGTTCATAAAAATGTGTCTGTTGTCTTCGAGTTTTTTATTTTTATTGTTTGTGTTCTTCCTTTTGCCCTTCTTCCACTACTACTACTACTACTACTACTACTAAAACTATTACCATCTTCATTGCAATCACGGGTATTGCTAACTGTCAAAGTAATGGTAAAGGTATAAAAACAATGATAATAATGCAAATACACCGTACTTCCACTGCACGCACTGGACTTAACAGAACATGAACAATGGGCTCGTAAATACCTAGAGGGTCACACCAGCAGTGACGAGTCACACCAGCAGTGACGAGTCACACCAGCAGTGACGAGTCACACCAGCAGTGAAGAGTCACACCAGCAGTGGCGAGTGTAGTGGTTTTTTATGTTATTGTATGGTTGATATGTTACCTAGTGTACTGTATGAGGTCAGCTGTGAAGGCTCCTGAGATAAAAGTTTATGGGAGTTACAGGAGGCCTTTCTGCTACCACTTTACGACCTCAAACAGACCTATTCTACTATAATGAGTGTTAGCTACGTTAAAAGTCTAGGGTACTGAAATGTAATGTGTAGGTAATAAAATACACTGACACACACATGTAAATAATAAGTCTAATAATAATAATAAACTCTACAATACACTGAACTAACACTGGCTGTTTAAGTTTAAATTTAAAATCTTTTAAAATTTATTTGTTCTGAACCAAATGTTTCTTTTGGTCAGAACTTATGAAATGATAGGTATTTATCAATGAAATGCATATATATATATATTGCATAATCAAATATAACTTTTGTACATAGGTCAATTATTAATACAATGATTAATATTAATGGTATCTACAAAGTCCTGGGAACACTAGTAATGGATGGTTAGTTGGGGTGGCATCATCATGCTCAATCTAGGTGTAAACAGTTCATAGTCCTTAACATAGGGACTGATCTTAACGGATCTATACAATCTTTATTTCTCTATTGATGGTGGGAGTAGTTAATGAATCTCCAGCAGGCCAGGTTGCAGTTTACTGGCCTGTAATGACGTAGTACAGAATTCTCGTGGCCCACTCCTCTCATTAGCTGGAGTAAAACAAGTTAGGCTGCACAGGCACCTGCTCTTATACTTCTATAAAAGCATCTGGCACAATCGTAGTGCCAGATCAGAAACTCACAATTCTGAAACAAAAGTTGTGCCATGTGTCAGTACTCTATTCACTGCGCCACTCTTACACACACACCACAAAACAACATTACACAGACTGATTCAGATCTATCTGACCAACGTAACACATCTCACCTAGTTGTTATCAATTTGTACAAGTTCCCCAGGACTGCATTGCATCCAAAATATGTTCAATAGTTTCCTCTTCTATTAAATAAGGTGGGTGATATGTTCCCACTGATGTCATTAATCGATCCTCCTTCCATAGTCTTAGGTAGGTTTTTATTTATTATTAGTTTGCCTCTAGGCCCTGGACTGCGGTGGGGGACCTAGAGCAAGCACTCACTTGTCGTAATCATTTTTCATGATATGGCAGTATCAATCACTCAAAATATTAAATAAACAAGATAAATGCTTTCTGGCCTTACCACAATTCAGAATTGAGAACACAGTTACTTAGGACTAGCAAAACTCAGCTGAGCTGCTGGCTAGAGTATGGCGTCCCACTGAATTTTATTTATTATTTCCTGGAAAACACCACTAGCAGTCAAGAACTGTGTTACTGGACAGTCTTCTTTAAAATGGCACAAATGTGCGTCTCTTTCTTGCTAATATAAAAATGCGTTGGCCAATCAGATCGGAAGACTAAGCTTTTCAATTTAAATTTTGAAAATAGAGTCAAAAGTACATCTCAATTTTTCAAATGTACGTCGGTCACATTTTATCTTTTCCCAAAATTTCACTTGGTTTTTGGACCAACTACATGCAAAACCTACACAAACCTGCCTCCTAAGTTATTTTTAGCCACTATCTCCCAACTTTCCCCTCTAGTTCAATGCAGTTTGATTTTTGCATTTCTAGGGCTCAAGGACACCAAAACGTAGCTTTTGTGAAGTATGCACAGAAAACTGTTCGCCAGTCTGATGTGAACAATACAGTCTTTCGTCAATATCTTCCGTGTTATCTGTCCGTCTGTATAATTAAAAGTATATTATTTCTCTGCTCAAGATGGGCTATCAAACTAGCTAGGTTTTATTTTCATTACTTTATTATTAAAGAAAACCCTACTTTTCTCAAGGTTAGTTTATTTGAAATTTGTTTTCGAACCTTCTCCACGGCGTTTGCCGCTGAATTCAAATAAAACAACCAAGTACCGTAAAACGTCCAAGATATGACTGTTTCTAACCAGAGCTAAGGTTGTTTTTCTACCAATTTCTTACATTGTGTCAACTAGTGGCGTGAATTTTTTTCCTTACACTACAACTTGCGTCTTTTTGCCTTTTAGGTTCAAACACGTGTTCAGTCATATTTTTCCTTTTTTATCTCCGTTTCGTCTGCATGTCTAACTAGTTAGTTTGAATGGCGGTAGGAACCTCGTTCGTAGGTGAAGAAGTCACGGCATATCTTACGTATATTTTTATCCCTACATTTTATCATACCCGTTATCTTTATAATTTGAGATATTTTAACGTTGTATCACGGTAATTTCACCACAGCGAGTCACACCAGCAGTGGCAACACAGGAAAACAAGGAAGACTTAGCGAGCAGCTCTCCCTTTTATTAACGCGATAATAACATGGTCACATATTTCCGCAGTGAAATACAAAATCACGCATGCTACCAACACGAATCATTAGATACATATGTATACCAAATAAATCTCACGGTCAAGTCTGACCACCATTCAGCATCGTATGTAAAGATTCTTCTTCTTCGTTCGTCCTGAAAAGGACTTTGGTTGCGTTGTGTCTGTTTACAGCGAGCTGCGATATTTGCGTCTTTCGGCCGTCACATCCGACTTCAGCACGGCATTTTTGGGACCGGGTTAGCCTTCCCTCTTCGATCCCTACTCACTCAGCCAGACTGCAGTGGTGCAGCCTGTTTCCAGGACCACCAATTGGAAATGGGGTAGGGTCTTGGTCAGCTCGGGGTTCGCTGACCCTGATGCAAGCAGTCTAGCTATGGATCGCTTACTGCATTCCTCGCTGTTGACTCGTCTTAGGTCCCGTGTAAAGATTCAACCTTCAGTATAACATTCTCGTCGAGATACTAAAATACTCCCAATGCGAGAATCATAAACTGCAGCGAACACTGCTGTCAAAATAGGAGAACAAAATGGTTGTACACCACAACAAATACACCAGGACTATCAAAATAATGGCACACCTGGCAGTGCCCAGGGGCCCCACGATTCTAGGGCCCCATGCTGGAATGCTGCCATACTGTTCATAAGACATTATTTTTATTCCCGCGGGTGGGTAGGGCTGGTAGGGACTCAGTGCATTGCTTTGCTCAGGGCCTACAATGCTGTTAAGACGGCCCTGAGAAAGAGTCACCAATGTGGAATTGGTGACAAGAACCAGACAAGTGCCAGTGGAACAAGTCAACAGAAGGAGACGCTGGCGATGGATAGCATATGCACCGAAGACACATCTGCTTCACTTATCTTAAGAATTGTAGAACCAAGAAGTGCATTGTAATTATATCAACACGCTTGCTCTATGTTTGTCAATTCGCAATTTATAGTCGAATTTACTCAGATAATAAATACGACGTGTCATCGATGATTCATCGTAGTTGTCAAAGCATAGTGTATGTAAAAGGTCAAGGATCCCGTTACACGCCCATTGATGCATATTGGGAAAATAGTGTTAGGCCCATATTTTCTTGACCATCGGCACACTAGGGGTGATATGGTCAGCAGTGTATGTATGTGGGCAGCAGTGTATGTATGTGTCAGCAGTGTATGTATGTGGTCAGCAGTGTATGTATGTGGTCAGCAGTGTATGTATGTGGTCAGCAGTGTATGTATGTGGTCAGCAGTGTATGTATGTGGTCAGCAGTGTATGTATGTGGTCAGCAGTGTATGTAAAGGGTGTTCACTAATGCCCCGGTTATTAGAACTGGAGACAGAGATGAATATGATGAGAATGACATGAATAAGCCTTTAGCTTATAAAAGGAGCCGCGGTAGCACAGTGGTTAGTGCACTGGCTTCCTAGCTCGGTGGTCCATGGTTCGATCCCCAGTTGAGGTGGGATTTTTTTAGACCACAAACGGCTCCGGGGTCGACCCAGTCTCATGGATTGTGTACCAGAGGAACTTCTGGGAAGGTTAAAGGCGGCCGGCATGATGTTGACCACATCACCCCTAGTGTGCCGACGGTCAAGAAAATATGGGCCTAACACCATATTCCCAATATGCCTCAATGGGCGTGTAACGGCATCGTTTACCTTTACCTGTTTTATAACATGCGACAAAAGGCTGACATATATTTTTTGAGGGTCTACACCCGTCTTGGAGAGCTGCAGCTTATGAATGAATGAATGAATGATATTAAAGTCTATACCGAGAGCTACAACATATGATCATCAGAAACTCCCCCCTCCCCCCCCCCTTCCCCCATCGACCAAGTGTTTCGGCCCCTTAATCTCCTTTACACTCTAATGGGGACGGGCCCACTTGAGTCATGACTCCCATGTGTCTGCCTCCTGTTGTCTTGTGCAGGGAATTTAAACCATTCTACCTTGGTTGCAGCTTTCAACTTTACTGTTTATCTACCACTATATATCTGTGCATAATAATGGCCAGAGATGTCATAGACAAGGCTCAGAACTGGTTAGAGTTGCAAGACTATTGCGCATTATTGGTTAGGGGTGTTATTTATCAAGCTAGTAGAATGTTTCCACGTCAAAGAACACTTTTCCCAAAAGTTACAATATGTAACAATATGTTAGTACGTAATGTTGTTATAATTTAGCAGCTCATTTATTGTTAGGGTTCTTATTTAACAGCATACAGAGTATGTTAATGTTTTAATATATTAATATTATTCCGGGTGAATGAAACGTGGCTTCCAATTTTTAAATGTTTATGTGTATCCCATTTGTTACTTGAAGAAAAATCTCAAGGCAATAAGTAATAGCTGCCATTTGAAAAATACGTTTATTTATTCTTTTTTTTTAATTCCGAGAAACAAAATAAACGGAACATAAAATCTAAAGTTGTCATTAAACTGACATTACAAGAGATAGCGAACATTGAATCCAAAGTTTTTCACATATGAGAGAACCATGTTGATTCCCGATGGAACATTCTGTCTTTTTTTTTTCAACGCAGGGCTCTGGTTAAAGGAAATATTCTGTACATTGATTTGTTGGGTCAAGTCCTTCCGCGGGATCAAGTGATGAAGAGGTGGGTCAAAATTTCCACCTAGCAGGTTGTGCTGGCGTACAAGCAGCTTTTAATAATAGTTTATAATATGTGATGTTGGTGCTGACATGGATGCAAGTAGTGGTAATGATATAGCACAGTAACGGTTTTATAATGATAAGAATGTAGGACAGTAATGAATTTATCGTGGTAATGATATAGCACAGTAACGATGTTATATACTACTCGTCAAAAGTCAAGGGCCACTTAGAAAAACCTTGGTTGAAACCATAAAACAAATCTGATATAAACGTAATTGGTATCAGTCAAAACGGCATTTATTAAATACCAAATTGACATGTCACGTAAAGAAATGGAAACACACATTCAAACGCAATGAAGCTGTGAAGTGTGTCACCCACCTTTTCAAAAGTCACACAATAGATATTGGACAAATAGACATTTCAAAATCGGGTATGACCACTGTTTGCAGCAAGGCATTCAAGACAGCGTAGGCGCATCGAGTCCACAAGGATCCGAAGAGTATCCTGAGGAACAGCTTGCCATTCCTGAAGCAGAAATGCAGTCAGCTGTGCAACATCCATTGGCAGGGGGTGATTTGTTGACAATCGTCGACCAAGGACATCCCAGAGGTGCTCAATCGGAGAAAGGTCAGGTGAATGAGCTGGCCACGCCATCCTGATGATCCCATGTTGCTGAATAAACTCATTCACCACACGAGCTCAATGGGGTTGAGCGTTATCATCTTGGAGGATGGCATTACCACCTATGGCCTCCAGAGCAGGCTGAACAATTGGTCTCAAGATTTCGTTCTGGTATCTTGGGCTGGTCAAGTTGCCTTGGATGATGTAGAGTGGGGTCCTGCCGTGTCTGTAGAAGCCTCCCCAGACAATGACAGAACCCCTACCATAACAATCCACCTCTCGAATTGTGTCATCAGTAAATCGCTCTCCTGGTCGTCTCCAAACTCGAATCCTGCCATCATTGAATGACACAGTGAAGCGAGATTCATCAGTGAAGAGAACTTGACTCCCTTGTTGCCTTGTCCATCGGATGTGCTCGCGACACCAAGCAACACGGGCTCTGCGATGAGCAGGAGTAAGAGGGATTCTGACTGCAGGACGTCGAGAAGCCAGTCCAAATTCATGTAAACGTCTGCGAATGGTGCTTTGACTGACATTAACGTTTACAGTTTGTCTCAGCTGACATCTTAGAGTGGAACAAGTCACTGTTCGATGGCGCAGGGCTGACAACAAGAGGTACCGGTCATCATGTCTATTGCTGCATCTAGGGCAAACTGGCCGCTGGCGACCCTCCACACTTCCTGTGGCCTGAAATCTCTCCAAAATTCTTTGGATAGTAGAGTGTGACACTGCAAGCCGTCTAGCAACCTCACGGACAGATAAACCACTTTCAACCCACGCTATGGCCCTCATTCTTTGTAAGGTGTCAAGACTTTTTCTCGGTGGCATGGTTTTTGCAAGTGATGAAACTACCCTAAGTCTGCTGATTGTAAAACAAATTAAGAGTGAATTCTGTTCACGAAAAGTCGCCATTACACGTGGAATGTCAATCAGCACGATTACTTCACCTGTTTGGTTGTACGGAAGTTTGAAAAAACAGATTAAAAATGTGAATTTATGGTCAGCAAACCAAATTGCACGTGATCACCATGGTTGTCGGTAAGTGGTTTTTATGCTTAACGTGCATAGAGGACTGTCAGAGGAAGATATTGCACCCATTTTTACTAAAGACTTCCTTCATTTAATCATTCTATGCGCTTATATAAAAGTGTATTGAAAATAATAGGATGGCCCTTGACTTTTAACGAGTAGTATATGTGTAAGAATGTAGGAATCTCACATGATTTGTCTCCCCTTTGCTCTGCAGTAGTGGTCCACCGGTGGCCAAAACTCAAGAGTATCTAAAATGGGTCTTCAAATGTGTCAACTGTTGTGGATTGTTACTTGGTTTGCAACCATCCGAATCGAGCTCAAACCCAGATGTTTGCAAACCAAGTAACAATCCACAACAGTATCTAAAATGGGTCTTCAAAGGTGTCTACCTTCGCACAAGATTACTCTTGGCAGAGTTGTAGATAGAAGGATAATGATGCTTCTAACTCAATGGAGTTTCACAAGATAATTCAGTAAATTCAGAAGTCAAGAACAATGCTGCATAGGGCAGAGCACTATTAACGTATATCTGATCCGGCACCTTTTGTGAAGTTTTAAGTAATGGTATGGCTTGTTCGAGCCCCCAGCTGGTTTAATCCAGCGAAATTCCTTTTATAAGTTCTTTTGGCTCTATGGAAACCTCTACACCTCACTGTAGAAGGGGAACGACTAATTAAGTAAGGCTCTATGGCTGTAACTATATGTATATATATTAAAGATGTTAGATCGTACATGCGCTCTCTTATCTATAAGAACTGAATCAACTATGAATTTGTAAAATAACATATAACAAATTTAATAATCAATTAGTCATTAACAAATTTAAATAAAAATGGATGAAGATGATTTTAGGGGGTATAAGAAATTGTCTTCATCGAGACTTAATTGGGGACTGGTGATTATTGTCCGTTCCTTGGGCGTGTTATTTATAAAAATTAACTGGCTGAGTACTGCAATGCGTCGTTGATAGGTCTTTTGTGATGAGTACTCTTCTCTAGAGGCGTCTAGATAAGCTTCTGAGTCATTCAGTTGCACACCGTTTGAAAATTTCACCAGTTCTTATAACATACTTCTAAATGTCTCAAATCACTAATTTACTGTACGAAGAATTCGATTTTTATGTCTTGTGGTTGTTGTTGTTGTTTTTTTTTTTAATGTTTATTTTTATTTACTTTATTTTTAAATTTATTATTATTATTTTTATTTTATTTTATTTTTAAATTTTATTTTAAAAACGTACTTTAATTATGATGATGATTGCAAATGTAATATTACTTTTATAATGATAAATGCCTTAATTATGCTTAAAGTAAATGTGATAATGAAAGGATATAGTATACATGACGAGAGAGAGAGAGGAAGGGCAGAATGTCAGACGGGGCTGCGCGCCCAATTCTTAACCCTTTGAAAATGAAGTTCGTTCGTTCGTTCGTTCACTCCTAATTTCAAGGTGGGTGTCTTCACAACGTGTCCACTGTAGGTAGTTGGTGTCGAACCCAGTTTCTTGAATCACAAGAAAGTGGCGAAGATTCTTGCTTCAGGCTGGTCTGGTGTTAAGAACCGTCTTGTAGCTTGGAACCACGAACTTTAGGAAAAACAAAAGAACAAATGCCTCTGCTAAGTACATTTGTGGGCTGCAGATTAACAAGCTCATTGTCTCGCTGTCCATCAAGCAATGTTAGCCTCTTTGAATAATTATGTTCCCTGAGTAAACATAGGATACCTCAGGGAATATGATTAGAAATCACCGTTATTCTTCTGGTTACTTAAATATGGAAAATGTGTCTGGACATCGCGAGTGCAATGATTTGATTGAACTTACGTTATAAAAGTACACATATCTCACAAAATGATACTATATACACTGTGCACATGTGATGTAATCATCACTCACTGCTCCATTCGGAGTCTGGGGCCACCTCTGATGTCGGTTTTCTGTACGACTAGCAAGAAGCAATCACCAGCGCTTGCTGCATTGATTTATGAATGTACTATTTTCATATGTTGACGTTGCCAGCCTCGTATGACTTGTATAACCACTTAGCAAGTAACATGTCACATTCACTTTGCAAAATATATGTTCAAAACGTACCCCAAATGGGATATACAATCTACTGGCTCAGTAGAATGGACACAGCAACTTTGATTTGATGTTTCGAATACTCGGTATGGGGTAGTTTCAGAATCCCTCTTATGACTTGTGCTTTCTGATTCCTTACGTTTCCAGTCTTGCTATTTAAAATTGCGGGTTCTCTTTTAAATTAAAAAGACGACCAAACATTTCGATCTGTGACTTTTAATTCTGGAAATCTTTGTCTGATTCTTCTCTCTGGCTACTGTGAGTTGTTACTTGACTTCGTTAAAATTGCAGTCTGATTTGTGTCTCCGACTTTGTTAGGAAATATTATGTACATTGTCTCTCATTTCCACTCATCTCCCATATAGTATTTCCGACCAGCTTTCCAATGAGAGCTAAAGTTTATTTCTTCTTCTTTTTCTTCTTCGTTCGTCCTAAAAAGGACGTTGGTTGCGTTGTGTCCGTTTACAACGAAGCTGCGATGTTTGCGCCTTTCGGCCGACACATCCGACTTCAGCACGGCATTTTTGGGACCGGGTTAGCCTTCCATCTTCGATCCCTACTCACTCAGCCAGACTGCAGTGATGCAGCCTGTTTCCAGGACCACCACTTGGAGGTGGAGTAGGGTCTTGGTCAGCTCTGGTTCGCAGACCCTGACGCAAGCAGTCTAGCTATGGGTCGCTACCCACATTTCTCACTGTTGACGCGACTTAGGTCCCCAAGTTTATTTCAAGCTCTCAATTGAGACTAATCCTGTCTCTTTAGAACTATGTGGGTCAGGGTGTTAAATCATTACTATCCCCTGCGTGTTTTAAAATATCAATTTTCAAATTTAAACTCGTCACCTCTTTCAAATATGGCAGTAATACTTTTGATTGCATTTGTGCAAACTCACAAACGCATCGGTGAACTTATTTCCTGGTCAATGCCTTTCCCAACATAATGTCCCCAGACGGGTTATCTGTATCATTGATACAGAGATGGTCCAGCGGAAGTGATTACATAGTATCCCCTGTGTTTGTGTATATCTCCCAGACGGATTTCTTAGACAGCCAATCTGGATTGCTTGTCGTCGATCGTATGATACCACCTTATGTCAACAATGACCGTCTCTATCAAGGATGGCTAGACAACTATACACACTATAAAAGTATTATCCGCTGACCTGTCTAATTAGCCCTGTAATACTACGATTCACATGGTGAAACGTAAACAAGTCTGGGCGTGACTAGGCAAGAGTGTAGGTGCATAAAATATGCCAAATTATAATGTGAAAAATGAAGAAATAAATCGGTAATGCAGGAGAGAACGAAGAATGTAGACGGACACAAACATCGTCACAAGGATAGTAACGTTGTTAAAGTGGTAAGAATGTAGTACAGTAACGCTGTTATAGTGGTAATAATGTAGGACAGTAATGAAGATATAGTGGTAAGAGTGTAGGACAGTAACGTTGTTATAATGGTAGGAATGTAGGACAGTAACGTTGTTATTGTAGTAAGAATGTAGAACAGTAATGAAGTTATAGTGGTAAGAATGTAGGACAGTAACGTAGTTATAGTGGTAAGAATGCAGAACAGTAACGTTATTATAGTGGTAAGAATTGTGACGCTGGATTCAAAAATTTTGCCCTAGGGTCGAGCTACCATCCTTCCTAATGTTTTCTTGATTTTAGACACGCCTATTTTTCATTTTTTTTTCCTAAGTTTCTGTCGCTGCTAGCATGTCACTTTGATCTGACAAGTCAATTCCCCTGTTTCTCCCGAGTACGTGGCCAGCAGAGATGAAAGGTCTTTTAACACTGGTAAGAGTGTCTTTGTGACGCGTCCGCTACGCTCCTCGCCTGGAGGCAAATCCTTCCCTGTGTTTTTGATTCCAGAGAAAGTCTGGGCCCTCGCAGCGTAAGTGCAGTCGCTCCGTTGCGCAATTTCTTTTTGTAGTGCGTCGCCAGGAGAATCCTCCGGGGAAAGTTACGATTTGTGTTTCTGCGTTTTCTGTCCAGGTGTTGAACACCTGCTGCGCGAGTTGCACTATATATTAGTTCTCTTCTGTCTCTAAATGCTTTCAGTCCCTGGAACTACTGTCGTGAGAAGGTAAATATCTATGTGCAGTTTGTCAGCTACTTTAGTGTAGGAAATTCTTCACAATCTCGCAAAACCCGGTAAACTCCGACTGAGTTAAGGGAACTCGGAGCCATCGGCCGGATATTCCTTCCTGGAAAGGCTGGATACATCTTCAACCCATTTACATTGGGGCATTCACACCAACTACAGTGTTTATTTTACCAGCACCCTAATACGGGCACATTTGTGATCTCCCGTGCTGGGAATTTTACGCCCCCCCCCCGCAAAGTAAGTGGAGCGCCCATGCTCCACTGGCATCGACTTCATAGAGCTACACATTAACGCCAGTTCTAACATCGTGTAATCATCGCCAGCTCTACTTCATCCATATTATCACGCGCCGCCACAGGAGTAGCGGGCTAGCGCCAATATTGGGTTTATTAACCCCAGCGTATAATTATTCTGGAATGCATTCATCGCCATTCCTTTAGATCCTGGATTTAAGGCCCACCTGTACATCTAGAGGACTCAACATTTGTCCTGAAAATTTGTTTCTGTTGGGGGAGTTATAGTGGGGTTGGTTCCATGGATTTGCAGCAGCACATTGGGAGAGGATAGGGTGAACATCTCTCCTATCTGCGATCCACCAACAAGCTGTAATTTCAAGCGGAATATAAACACAAGTGTGCCGACAAAGAGGGACTGTTGGGGAGTGCACTCATTTAAATTTTGAGAGGGAGAGTTTGAATTAAGACAGCCAGGAGAAAAAATATAAGTAGATTAACTGTTTGTGGTGAGAGAGATACAGTACAACATAGAGAGTGAACACTTAACGGTCTAAAATTTGTGGAGAGAGATGTACAGAATAATATAGAGACGGAATATTTAACGGTCTAAAATTTGTGGAGAAAGATAAGGAACAATATAGAGACGGGATATTTAACGGTCTAAAATTTGTGGAGAGAGAGAGAGATAAGGAACAATATAGAGACGGGATATTTAACGGTCTAAAATTTGTGGAGAGAGAGGTACAGAACATAAAGAGAGCATATTTAAATTAAAAAAATAGAACGGTAAGAAATCAGTTTTACAAGGTAACGGTACACAGAAAACACGGGACGTTTCGGGTTTTACCCTTCGTCACCCACAGTTACAAACAGGTGACGAGGACAAGAATTGCATATAGGTACTACAAAAACATACGATGATATACCAATGAGTGATACAAGCAGATGGAAAACGTAAACAACAACGATGATGACCGAAAAAAGAACAATACTAATGCAAGAAAATCGTAAAACCTGAAAGAAATATCTAAACAAGAAAGTAAATAATCAACGAAAAGTAACAAGATAATGAATAAAACTTTTCACTCAAGAACAAAGTCACTAAGCTATATTCTTAGAATAATACGCTAGAATGGCTTGTCCGATAGCTGCTAGGAAGTGACGAATAAGATAGCGACAAATAAAAAGGATACGAAACGAAACAAAACAAAAACATAAAAAGATAGATCGGAAAAACTACGGCGGAAGAAATACAGAAAATGAAAAAGAGACCAGAATTCAGGCAAAATGATGCAGTACATTAAGGCCCTTGGGACATAGACTGCCCATTTGAAAAATGAGGCCATTCTCCAAGGAAAAGCGAGTGCGGTCATCACCCACGCAAGAAAGGAGGGCAGTAACATTTATATCCGAATTACCCGAATGATCAGGCCTATTGAAATGAAGAGCCAACGGTGTAGGTTTGCCATGATAAATGTCATTTAAGTGCTCACGAAACCTGTCTGCCAAACATCTGCCCGTTTCGTCAATATAAGTAATGTCACTCCTCTTGCAGATGATAGCATAAATCAGGTTTCTGGATTCGTACATGAAAGACTCTCTAATAACAAATTTGTCTTTCGGAAAAGTAACTGACTGAGTTTGGAGTACAAACGGACAGCTCTTACATATACGGCATTGGCACGGTTTAGTACCAAAGTGTGAAGGGCTAGTGTGTCTCAAGCAACTGTGTACAAGAATATCCCTAAAATTCTTATTCCTACGATATGCCACCAAAGGGGTAGCACGAAACAACTCTCTGGTATCAGGATCAGAGTGGAGAATATGCAGATGACGAAACATATATCTTTTCACCGCCAAACAGTGGGGATGGAAAGTTAAGACAAGTTTGAGTCTGTCACATGTAGTAGTAGGTTTGGCAGTAAGTGCCACCTGACGAGTAACGTGTCTGTTTCGATTAAGAGCATCAAATAATACTATTTCAGGATAATGACGTCGGCGAAAAAACTCGAGCATTTCTTGAGCTTGTTCATGGAAATCGTCTTCATTATGACATATCCGACGTAAGCGTAGAAGTTGAGAAAAGGGAATGGAATTTGTTACAGCTTAGAAGGTGAAAAGAAGTGTAAAGAAGAAAACCATGAGCATCAGTAGTTTTATAAAAGACAGAAGTTTTAAGGCCAGTGAAAGTAATTTTGACAGTAAGGTCAAGAAAGTTCACTGAAGTAGTAGAAATCTGAGAAGTGACTATGACGGCAGGATTGAAATTGCCAACATAGTCAATGAATGGTACATAAGTCGAGCGGTATACAGAAAAGATATTTAATGTTCTAAAACCTTGGGTTATAGGGAATCAAAATTGCGGAAAGGTAATGACACTTAATGATAATGTTGAGGATGTTGACGAAAAGTACAGATATTCAGAAGATCGGCGTGGTTATTCAATGTACCGCTTACGTTATATTACGTTATAGGAACGGTTCTCATTTTTCTTTTATTCATGTAGACCACTCAACGGAAATCTAACGTGGTGGAACGTTACCTGTCTATTCGCACTTATTCTTAACAAAGCTTATTTAAGATAAACGTACCTACTTACTTAGTCGTTCCTCTCCTACCATGGGGTGTAGAAGTTTGCCAGGGAGACCGCCATACTATCTTATCTGCTGCCTTCCTCCTGGCCAGGTTCCAAGTTAGTCCTCGGTTCTTCAGAGATTGTGTAATGTTGTCCTCCCAGCGAACTCTGTGTCGTCTTGGAGGTCTTGATCCCTGGTTCTTGATGTCCCATATTAGTCGTGGTAGCCGATCTTTCTCCATTCTGCAGAATGGTGACTGTTCCATATCGGTCAACAGGGGTTTTGAGACCACGACGTATCGACTAGTTGCGGACCGTGTCTTTTCTTGAACCTTCAACGACCTTACTCAGCTACCTTATTTCTGAGATTTGGAGCAGGCTTTTGTGAGTTGCAGATATTGCCCATGACTCGTAACCGTATGTCAAGACTGGTACTTAGGTCGAGCGGTATACAGCCATATGCTAAACACGTAATTGTAAAACGAGCGTTGTAGGCTCATACAGTTGATAAGTTTAAACACCTAATGTAAAGCTCGCAGCAAAGTTGGTCACTACCAAATAAAGGTATAAAGAAGAAAAGGAAAGACCTTAAACGGATGACGCACGGCAGAAAACTTGATATGTACTTGTTGAAGACATATGCTTATTCGGAGAGAAAGAGTATTGCATGAATGAATGAATGATTGAACGTGAATGATTGAAAGAATAAACGAATGATTGAATGAATGAGTGAATGAATAAATGAATGAATGATTGAAAGAATGAATGAATGATTGAATGAATGAATGTTTCTAAGCCAGGGTTTCTCAACCTCTTGTCCGCGAACTCCTTGAGGGGTCCATAGTGGATTATAGGGGTGCGTGAATATAACCTTATATTTAAAATATATAATCTTTAAATTATGCGTGTAAATACATTTTATTTTCCAAGAAGGGGTCCGTAACCTTCACCAGACAATCAAAGGGATCCATAGCAAAAAAAAAAAAGGTTTAGAAGCCGTATGCTAAGCCGAGTTTAGGGATTGTAATGAAGGCTGAAAGTACTGAATTTACGTAATGTAAAATATAAAATGTTATGAATGATATCAACATCGTCACTGCTAGCTTGAGGAACCGTACACAGTATGTTCATGTCCACAGAAATAACTACACATTCTACAGAATTTTGACTATGCTAGGGTTCTTTTTGTAGCAACCAATTCTGATACAAATAAATATCAGGTTATCGTTTTTAATTCTTGCCTTACTAAACTTTACATCGGAAACTCGATACGTCTTTGACAATGGAAGTAACTTCATTCATCACACATTGCTGTTCTCATCTGCTCCACGGTGTCGTCATCACTACTTCTAACTCTGAATTATCATGCCTGCGATTAACAGTAACTTTGTTACTGTGCAACATCTTGACTACTATAATGTTGTTACTGTCCTGCATCATTACCACTATAACAGCGTTACTTTTCTACATTCTTACCACTATAACTTCATTGCTCTCATACATTCTTACCACTATAACAACGTTACTGTCCTACATTCTTACCACTATAACAACGTTACTGTCTTACATTCTTACCCCTATAACTTCATTACTGTCCTACATTCTTACCACTGTAACAACGTTACTGTTCTACATTCTTACCACTATAACTTCATTACTGTCCTACATTCTTACTACTATAACAACGTAACTGTCCTACATTCTTACCACTATAACAACGTTACTGTCCTACATTTTTACCACTATAACTTCATTACTGTCCTACATTCTTACCACTATAACAACGTTACTGCCCTACATTCTTACCACTATAACTTCATTACTGTCTTACATTCTTACCACTTTAACAACGTTACTGTCCTACATTCGTACCACTATAACTTCATTACTGTCCTACATTCGTACCACTATAACTTCATTACTGTCCTACATTCTTACCAGTATAACTTAATTACTGTCCTACATTATTACCACTATAACTTTATTACTGTCCTACATTCTTAACACTATGACAACGTTACTGTCCTACATTCTTACCACTGTAACAACGTTACTGTTCTACATTCTTACCACTATAACTTCATTACTGTCCTACACCCTTACCACTATAACAACGATACTTCCTACATTCTTACCACTATAACAACGTTATTATTGTACATTCTTACCAGAATAACAACGTTACTGTCCTACATTCTTGTCACGAGTTGTTTTCAGAGTCTGTCTGAGACCAGACAAAAGAGTCTGAGTGACGTCTGAGATAAGACAAAAGTCTGAGTCTCAGTCCTGAGAAAATAGATGAGTAATGGTGCTGAATGTGGATGGAGTGAATTATAGGTATCAGGAGTGAAAGATCAGATAAGGACTCTCCCCTCCTGCCACTAAATGACTATGTTTCTAAGCTACTTTCAATCCGCTTCTCTCTGCAAGGAGTAAGGTACAGTAAACGTTAGACTCAACAAACAATCAAGTACAAGTACTGATAGTAAAGAGGTCTGATCTTCCGATTGAATGTCTAATTTATTAGCAACACAAAAAACTATGACAAAACAAGAAAATATCAAATCACCAACATCAAATAAAAAAAATGCATGTATCTACTTGAGAGACAAACAAGGCTAGTAATGATAGGAATCAAAAGATTAATCAACTTAGAGTCAAATTCCTACTATTATTGGGTAGATGTAAACTAATCCTTATGCGGGAACCTTGAAATAAAGAAGTCCCTACACATACACAACAACCCTCTGACTCCTCTGGTCAGCCACACAGCTGTTCAGTTCAACTTAGTGACCCTGTCCCGCACTTAAGACACACTCTAATCACACTTAGTGAAACTATTTTTACCTACTAACAAGCAGCTCACTTGGACATCATTTATCACATCATTTTCTTAAATCACCCACGACAGATGGTAGGGCAGTTTTGGAGAATGTGTTCCGGAATTTGGATCTATGGGACATTCATTAGTGTGCGATATCCTTAGGCCAAATAGAGATGGCCTAGTATTCTGCAGTGTTCAGTTCTCGGGCGAAAAAGTATAGTCTGCTGGTGCCTATGAAGCTGGTGGATTGTGTCGGATCTATTGTTCACATTTTCTTTTCTTTGTTTTTTTCTCATTGGTAGATATAGAATAATGTTCTAGTTAGTTTGGATATTCTTGTTAATTCGCGATTGTTTCTTCCTTCACCGCCGACTTGAATTTACCAGATAGCTGTAACTTCTTACTGGTTATAACGTATCATGGTGTTTTCTATGTAATTCTTGTCCACCCACAGCTGATGCTGAAACGATGATGTGAATTTACTAAAGACCTTTCTCTGCCAACAAGGCAGAAACATTTCTTTGCCTATTTTGTGACATGATGAAACCATAGCAAAATGTGACATAATGAAATCACAAGTATTATATTCTGTTTACATCAATTAGTAAGTCCTGTCGTGATTTATTTTGTGCCAGGTTTCTTCAGAAGTTACAGGACAAGTCTCCACAGCAAGTTGCCAAATTATTTCAGCACGAGCGAGCACGATCATTAGCAGAACCCCCAACACCCAAGGTGGCTTCCCTTTACCCCATAGATCTAGAACTACCCTGAGTTTGAAGGGTTTACTTTTGCTACTATTTGGTAGAACAGATGCTTGTGAGTAACTTCAATGAATGACGAACCATTTTTTTCATTTCATTGTAGGTTAATTTCATGTAGTCATCAATAATGTAATTTATATGTTTTATGGAGAGAAAAATCCGTTATCAGATACTGGACAATTTTTGATTTTTAAATTCTTAAATTAAAAGTCGATAACACTTTTGGTTTGCGTGTTCATAGTATACAAATGTATATAGCAATTGTTATAACCATTTGCAAGGACGCTGTTATCCACTATCTGGGTATATTTGGACATTAGTCCTAAAGCTTGAACGATAGGAGATAAGTTATCAGCGTGGTCTATTTCTTGTTCACATGTACAACTGTCATTCGTAATACCCCATCGCATACCAGTATTGCCCATTTAGTTTTCAGGTGTTCTAGATCAGGCAAAAAGCGAGTATTGCTCTCTAAGAGATATTGTAAAAAGCGACTGTAATATGAGGCTATCTATGGGACTAGCAACCTGATCGTGTAAAACAAATGGCAATAGAGGAGCACGTGCTTTGACGAAGGCTTCATCGAAGGTAGTCCCAAAACAGATACTGCCGTAGGGAGTGAAGTGTTAGGGATTTCACTGTACTAGGCCCCGCATTGAGAGGTGGGGTGACCAGTTTCCTTCCTCGCTGCATATATTTTCCTTCCCTTACTCAAGAGCGAAGTCAGGTATCCATTTACAGCTAGGTAGACTGAAGCGTGTTGATACCGTGAACTGAACACAGGATTCTTTGCCGCGAGAGACCAGCGTTCGAACCACGATGTTAGTCGGACACGCCACTTACAGCAGAAGATGTTAATTATTGTGCATGGGGTGGCAGGAGCACGTGGATGCATGGTGCAGGCTTCATGCAAGTGGGCCGGCAACACGTGGTGCCTCCATGCTCCGTAAGGACCCCAAAGGAAAATCACGTTAATCATTGAGGTATGAGTGTGGATTTGACAACGAAATTGACAAGTACACGGAACTGTCATATAGTACTTACTTCTTTAGTCGTTCCACTTCTACCCTGGGGTGTAGACGTTTGCCAGAGAAGCGCCATACTATCCTATCGGCTGTCTTCCCTCCTGGCCTGGTTCCAATGAAGTCCTCGTTCCGTCAGAGATTGTCTAATGTTGTCGTCTCAACGAACTCTGTGTCGTCCTGGAGGTCTGGATCCCTGGCTCTTAGTGTCCCATATTTTTGTGGTAGCCGATCTTCTCCTATTCGGTAGACATGGCCAAACCATCGTAATTGGGACTGTTCCACTTGGGTCAGCGGGCGTTTGGTTTTTAGGCCATGAGGTATCGTCTGGTTCGTCATATTGACGTTTATATTCACTGAACAAAATCATGACATGAACCAGAGACAAAACAAAGCACATGTCCATTAAAATAATAAGCACAGCTTTACGCGTTCAGTGTTAGAAAACAGTTAAATACTAAATTAATTCACTTCCATTTTCTCTCCTCACGGGGCATTGAGGCTTTATTACATCTAGCCCCGTTACAAAAAAAAAAAAAAAAACCTGCATCGAAGCACCTCAGATCTTGTAGTGGATGTTTTCGTAGCAATTTGTTTGTTTTTCACGATGACGTGGCAACTCATGTTAGTTACTTTTTCGACATGCATTTTAGAGCAAAAGTGTGCTATTCTTTCATTGTCATCATCCTTTTCCCTTTACGCTCCTTATGGATCATGTAACCACCACAGCAACCGTTCCTCTTGCAGGAACCAGTCAAATAGTGGTTTTTTGTGGGGGGGGGGGGGGGGAATTTATTGACATGTTTTAGTTGCCAGCCCGATGCTCAACCTCAATATTAGTCACATTTTACGACATGCCCATTGTTCTTATCTTTCTTTGTCTCAGCAGAGACGCCGGAAACTACAGGGGGCTTCTTACATTGTATTAACTAGTAAATGTTGTCATCAGAATCCTTCTGTAGCTACGCAAGGTCATTTTGTAGTCGCACTTCTCGGCACATTGTGCGTATTGTCACGCATCTGACGTGACGTGAACTGACAGCTTTTAGATATTATTAAATTTGTTTTTTAAATAAAATAGTAAGGTTTCTATAGTGATATGAGTTACTCCGGCAAACATCGTGTCATTAATGTATTTTATGAATAAAGCTTACTATTGTAAACTAAGCTAACATAATGGTACAAATTTGTTTACCTTTTCAACATATACGTGTATGTCTGTCTGTCTCTCTAACTGTCTGTCTGTCTGTGGGTCTGTCTCTCTGTCTGCCTGTCTATCTATCTATCTATCTATCTATCTATCTATCTATCTATCTATCTATCTATCTATCTATCTATCTATCTATCTATCTATCTATCTATCTATCTATCTATCTATCTATCTATCTATCTATCTATCTATCTATCTATCTATCTATCTATCTATCTATCTATCTATCTATCTATCTATCTATCTATCTATCTTTCTATCTATCTACTTAAATACCTACAACTCTTTCTTACTGTATTTCTTTTTTTTTTCTTTTATGTGTCTATGCGTTTTTCTGTCTCTTACACTGAAGCAAGTTCCCAACGTCATGAAACCTATGTTATCATATAGAAATGAATCGTGGACTGTGTATAACAAGAAATGTTAATGCAGGCTACGGAGATGTACTTTTACAAAACTGTACTCGGAAATCCCGGGGAGAATTAAACATTCTAAAGAGGATGTTGTAGATCAGGGGTTCTCAAACTTTATTTGCTCATGGCCCCCTTTTGATCCTCATTTACCTCTCTGTGTCTCCCCCCCCCCCCTCTCCATAGTCTCTGTTAGCTGGATAAAAGGTACTTTACCATCTTCCTGTGGCTTCCTAGAAATATGGCATGGCCCACGTTGAGAACGACTGTTCTAGATGAAGCTAAAGTTAAACGGAAAATGGTTGTAAGATAAGAAAGAAGCGTTCCATTTTCATCGGGCATGCCTTGAGAAGAGAACAAGACGGTTAGAAAATATAATATGACAATTGTCAAAACAGTAGAAATAAAAAAAAGCAGGTATCTACAAAAGAAAAAGATTGAAGACAAGAACACAATAGACATGAAGGAGGACACTAAGGACCCGAAGATGTGGAGAGACAGGTTACATACGCCAGTTGGCCCCGCAATTGATAATAGTGAGGATGGTCAGCTCATTCGGGTAATCAGAATACTTATTTCATATACACATATGCAAATACACAGTATTGCATCAACAAAAACGAAGGACGTTTAGTTCAAATTAAATGCTTTGAGCTCAAACGAATTTGTATCGTTCCTCAAATAAGGGAAAGATGGTTAACCATACATTTAAAGGCTAAGTCTGTATCGAAAAATGACTAAACAGATAACAATATTATTAGCACGTAAATATTAATCTACGTCAATAAATATTTTATAAATTGACATAAATCAGTATTTAACAAATCAAATTCAATACATTCCATCTTCGTTGTCTACGCCGCATCCTTGGTATTTCGGTGTAGGATAAAGTGATAAATCTCGAGGTAATGTCGTGTGCTGGCTTTCAAAAGCATGTATACACTGCTTAGACAGCGCAGACTACTATAGTTTGGCCTTTTCCGCCGCATGGAAGATGGTCGCACTCCCATAGATGTTTTCTACAAACCACTGGCAGATGGCAACAGAACAACCAACAGCCGCAGCTGAGGTTCAGAGATGTGTGCAATAGAGGCATGAATGCACTGGACATAAGTCCAGCAACCTGAGACGATGAAGATGCCGATCTAACCTACGGCGCCACCTCAGATTGGGCGAAAAAAAGATCTTACAATAAGCAGAAGAGAATTTTTTTTTTTTTTTTTTAACGTACGCCCACTATTACTCGAGGCGAGAATCTCCGGTTAGTATATCTAACCTGAGACTGATTTTTACGTGAGTATCCCTTTTCCCCTGCACACTGACAGGTGTCCACTCGCCATTCAGGCATATACTCGCCTTCGGAAGGTACCCATTAGAGCTGGGTCGGCTCAGGAGCCACCAGTCCCAGGTCGACGACACTTCTTCAAATGTCTTCGTCAGGGCTCGAACTAATCGAGTCCAAGTCTCAGTCGACGACACTCTCTCAAATGTTCTCGCCCGGGCTTGAACCTTGATCACCCGATCGCCAGCACAATGTGGTAACCATTACACCAGCGCGGCTCCCAGAAGAGAGAATAAAACGCTGAAAAAAATACCAGGGCAAACAAGCAGCTGAGGGCTTTCACCATCAAGGACGCATCATTCCCATCGTCCGTAATGACTAAAGGAGGCTATTATTAACCTACAAAATCGTCTCAGGCATGCATTCCTTTGCACACTCATCTAAGCATAAATTAGTTCACAACTCTTTAAAGTCATATCTCATTTTTAATCTCCTCTGAGCGATGAATATGTCATTAAACTTATCCAAGTCAGTATGCTGACTCACATAAAGCAAATGTTATTTTATCCCATCGCCTGGCATGACATGTGTCGTATATTTTTGATAGGGGTAATTAAGATCAATTTTGGCCGAGCCTGAATAGGACTAGAACAGGTGATAGCTCAGTGAGAGATCAGGTAAAGAAATAGATTTTCACAAGGGAAATGGTGAAAGGTAAAATCTGTCTCTAGATTTGAGAGATAATCAATCCAGCCTATCGATTACGACTGAGATTTGTAGATCAGACAGTTTCCCTATAAATATATAGATATATATTCAAACATGGTAACAAAGGTTGTTATTGCCGGGAGTCGTAGTGAGGATAAGCTCTCACTGCAGATAAAATACTTCTATGGCACGCGCCTCAAACAGCCTCTGACAACCAAGTCCAGCTCCCGGCCTTCACGTGTGGCTCAATTTGAGCCTGGCGGAACTGTTTCCACTGACGGGAGAAGGGGCAAAGGCGAGCGACTGGCGCCTTAAAACCAGCAGCTTCGGGCAGATAGGGCTCGTGATCCTTGGTTGGTAGCTTATCTAAGAGAAGGAACTCTGAATTCAAACCACCGCTGCCTTGCGGGAATATCCATTTGTGGAATTGGCTTCGGGAGTAAACCCTGAGGATAAATCCGGAGTCGGAGTCCCTAAGGCAGTCTAATGTCGATTCGACATTATTCTGGCAACTCCTGCGACATGGCTGGTACCAAACTGTATCGGCTACTGCCGTTCCTTTGGATCTACCGGCTGTGTGGAGAGGGGGAACATGCTGCATGGGCAACAGCTTGATCTCCATATAACTGTGCCCAAGCTCGCGCCTGGAGAGGACACTCCAGCTTCACCCTATAGGTGTCGGCAAAACACGGGAAGTAGCAGTTACCGGTTATAAGCATTTTGCCCAATTGGCGTAGGGCATGGCGCCAGGGGCTACTTCCGACAGTGGGAGAGGTTCTAGGATCTCACTGGACAGCTCCCGCCCGCTTCAAGCTGGGCAGCCCCCAGTCAATAAGGTGTTGTCCCGCCACTGTCTGCTTTCCCCATTGGGTGCATGGGGATTAGGGTCAAACCCGAACTGTGGACAGAAAATTTTGCACCAAGCAATTATCGAAAAAATAGAAATAAGCAAACTCTCAGATTGGGATGCTGGAACGTCCGGACTATGTTGACTGGACTATCCGAAAACCTACAGGATGTAAACGATGTAAGGAAGACAGCCATAATTAATGATGAGCTTAAACGACTTCAGGTGGATATAGCTGCACTTCAGGAAACGCGCCTGGCGGGCTCTGGAATGGTGAGCGAGAAGGACTACACATTTTATTGGCAAGGGAAAGATCTTGATAAAGCTAGAGAACACGGAGTAGGTTTTGCGGTCAAAAAATCGCTAACTAACATGGTTGAACCAGGCGAGAATGGATCAGAACGCCTGTTAACGCTCCGCCTGCAAACTAGCACAGGTCCCATCACCCTTGTCAGTGTGTATGCTCCTACTCTGTACTCTGCCTCAGAAGCTAAAGATGAGTTCTACGAGAATCTAGCAGCAGTAATCAAAAGCATACCTAGGCAAGAACAGCTTGTTCTCCTTGGTGACTTTAACGCTAGAGTGGGTGCCGATAATGTTTCATGGCCTTCATGTCTGGGCAGGTTTGGTATTGGCAAGATGAATGAAAATGGACAACGGCTCTTAGAGTTGTGCGTCCACCATGACCTCTGCGTGACCAACACCTACTTTCAGACAAAACCCCAGCATAAGGTGTCATGGAGACACCCACGATCCAAGCACTGGCACCAACTTGACCTGATTCTCGTCAGAAGGCCACTCCTCAGGTCTGTGCTCTCCACGCGCTCGTACCATAGTGCAGACTGTGACACAGATCACTCCTTGGTTTGCTGCAAAATCAGAGCACAACCAAGAAAACTCTATCGTGTCAGACATGAAGGGAAACCACGCATTGATACCAGCAAGATGTCAGACCCTTTCATGATCGCTCAATTCACTGCGACCTTCAAGAAAGTGCTCAGTAGCCCTCAGCATGGTGATACTATTACAGAGAACTGGGAGCATCTACGGAACACCATTCAAAGTACTGCACTTGCCACCTTTGGTAAGAAAACAGCAAAGTCAAATGACTGGTTTGACGCTTCATCAGATGTGATGGCACCTGTTATTGAAGCTAAGCGCAGTGCTATGAATGAATACAAACGTTCACCGAGTGCCAGAACCCTACAGATCCTGAGGGCTACGAGAAGCAAAGTTCAACAAACTGCTCGACGCTGTGCAAATGACTATTGGCTCCAGCTCAGTGAGAGCATCCAGATCGCAGCGCAAACAGGCAACATTAGACAAATGTATGACGGTATAAAGAAAGCACTTGGCCCCCATAAAAGTAAGACGGCACCGCTAAAAACCATCAGCGGAGAGAAGCTAACCGATAAGGGTAAGCAGATGGAGAGGTGGGTCGAGCACTACTCTGAGCTTTACGCTAGAGACAATACCGTTACGCCTGCAGCCCTTGATGCTGTCAATAGTCTGCCAACTATGGAGGAGCTGGATGCCGAACCAACATTAGAGGAACTCAGTAAGGCCATTGATAGCTTGGCCTCTGGCAAAGCACCAGGCAGTGATGGGATTCCTCCTGATTTAATCAAATGCTGTAAGAGCACGCTATTACATCCCCTGCATAGGATGCTGTGCCAGTGCTGGGAAGAGACAACTATTCCTCAAGACATGCGAGATGCCAAGATTGTAACACTGTATAAAAATAAAGGAGACAGAAGTGATTGCAATAACTACAGAGGCATCTCTCTTCTTAGTATTGTTGGTAAGGTTTTTGCCAAAGTCATCTTAATGCGACTACACAAGTTAGCTGAGCGCATATATCCAGAGGCACAGTGTGGATTCCGAGCTGGCAGATCAACAACAGACATGATCTTCTCTCTCCGCCAGCTTCAGGAAAAATCAAGAGAGCAGAAAAGACCATTATATATCGCCTTTATAGACCTCACAAAAGCATTCGACCTGGTTAGTAGGGATGGACTCTTTAAAATCCTCCTGAAAATAGGCTGCCCTTCTAAAATGCTGGAAATGATAAAGTCATTCCATGACGACATGAAGGGAACAGTCCAATATGCTGGAAGCACGTCACAGCCCTTTGATATACGAAGTGGCGTTAAACAAGGCTGTGTTCTGGCTCCGACCCTCTTCGGAATCTTCTTTGCCTTACTCTTGAAACATGCATTCAGAGATGCAACTGAAGGAATATGCCTTCACACTAGGTCAGATGGCCGTCTGTTTAATCTTTCAAGGCTGAAGGCAAAAACAAAAATCAGAAGGGTCACTATAAGAGACTTGTTGTTCGCTGATGATGCTGCAGTCGTCACTCAAAGCCAACAGGAGCTTCAGAGCTTGATGAATCGCTTCACTAAAGCATGCAAGGACTTTGGCCTCACAATAAGTCTAAAGAAAACGAATGTGCTGAGTCAGGATGTGGGTGCTGCACCAGTTATCACTATCGATAACTATGAATTGGCAGTGGTGCACCACTTCACATACCTAGGGTCTACCATCAATGACAAACTCTCACTGGATACAGAAATCGACAGCCGCATTGGCAAAGCTGCAGCTACCTTTGCCCGCCTCACATCGCGTGTTTGGGGAAACTCTAAACTCACAATGAAGACCAAAGCTGCGGTATATAATGCCTGCGTCACCAGCACACTCCTATATGGCAGCGAGACCTGGACGACCTATGCTAAGCAAGAAAGAAGGCTCAATACCTTCCATTTGCGGTGTCTACGCCGCATCCTCGGCATCTCGTGGAAAGATAAAGTGACAAATGTCGAGGTGTTGTCACGTGCTGGCCTTCAAAGTATGTATACGCTGCTTAGACAGCGCAGACTTCGCTGGCTTGGCCATGTTCGCCGCATGGAAGATGGTCGCATCCCAAAAGATATCTTCTACGGACAATTAGCAGATGGCAAGAGAACAGTTGGGCGACCACAGCTGAGGTTCAAAGATCTGTGCAAGAGAGATATGAGGGCACTGGACATGGATCCAGCAACATGGGAGGATGAAGCTGCCGATCGCACTAAGTGGCGATGCTATTTACGGCACCACCTCAGATTGGGCGAAGAGAGGCTCACACAAGAAGCAGAGGTGAGGAGAAAACGTCGAAAGGAGCACCAAGAAAATAAGCAGCTGAGGGCTGCCACCTCAAGGGCGCATTCCCATAGTCAGTTATGACTGAAGGGACTATTATTATTATTATTATTATTATATTCAAACACTCACTTCTATACACATACAGATACGTGACGACAATTAGACGCACATACGTGAAACCTATATCTATGGAATTGGGATCTTTTGGGACAAGCTGACCGACACACGTAAATAAAGTTTATGTAAATTTTATTTATCATAAAAGAAACTACAACACAACAATATCTTTGAATATCAAAATCAAATACAACGAACATAGGTTAATGAGTTAATTAAAGCGTTAGACTCATAGGTTTAATCTTCCCTCCCTCTCTTGAGACAAGATCCCGTTAGAGCAAAGTTATTAACCCCCGAAAGAGTCAAAGGTTTTTTATGCTATGGTCTAAAATTATCTCTCTAGTAAAGAACAGAGTTATAAGTTAATCTATTCTGAAGTGAAATAAAGGAGCAGCTTTAGCAAAAACTTGCATAAGAAAAAGCAAAATAAGTACATGGGTTATATCAAATAGAATTATTCTTCCCACGCTTTCTCTCGCTCTGACAAACCTGTGATCACAAATTCAGTCTCTCTTACCTACAAAGGTGCTTTCACCACATCTGGAACAATTGTTAATGGCACCCACAGCCCATCCACGGTTGGTTGTTTGGCGAATCAAGCCCCAGTTTCTCCAACGACTAATTAATCAAATGTTGGGAAACGCTTGATTCACTTATTGTAAGTAGGATGCTGATCAAGGTCACTTCAATTTTTGTACAGGTAGTAAAATAATTAAGAGATCTAAATGTCACAGTGTACATTAGCTTGAAATCTTCAATCGTTACATCAAATGTCAGGTAAACAAATCGGTTCAGGATCGATCTTCTTCACAACACGTGGTCGTTTTACAGGTAATGTCAATGTTAGATTTGGTAGCCACAACAGGCTGAATGTTTATGAAATTTGGTAAAAAAATCTGGATATTCTATAAGTCGTTATCATTTATTCTTAATTTTATTTGGGTTGGTACTCTGTCTCTTTCTGGGTGTACCACGAGACCAGACAAGTCACCTTGAAAACCCGATATCATATCAGAATGTTCTTTGATAAAGTTTATTTCCAGTTTCATATGGAATGGAAGCCACTGGTAAGGTTTAGGGTTTGACCCAAATACTGTAAGGGAGAAAATACAAATACTTAACATAATATAGTATAATTCACAATCCTATCCTTACCCCGCGTAACATAGGATATATTATCCACTTCGGTTATTTAACTTAAATTAGAAACTATAAGTTTAGAGCTAGTCTTATCGTTTAAAAAAAACTTCCGTGAAATAAATTCTAGTCATTTAAAAAGAATAAATCATCATGAATTAGAAATAAATACATATTTCGTCAATACTCATGATGAATCAGTGCCTTTACTTAGTTGGTTAAAATATTCTCTGACTGGTTACTAGCAGTTAATTAAATTTTTATTATAGCTTGAAGAGTTTAGCTAGAAATATTTATTTGTTCTGCTATCCACTGTAACTCAGAAAAACTTTAGAGCTATAATATAACGGACCTAACTAGTAAATCACTCTGCACAGAACTAACTGTAAAATATAACTGACGATTTAAAATTATTAAATCACTCAAACTACTAGTATAGTATTTACCTCAACACCGAACTACTGAGACTTTTCTCCAACGACTACTAAGAAATTCACTTATACAAGTTATTCTAGAATCGAAGCTAGTTGTCTAGAGAAATCAGTGAGGTACTGGATGAATTGAGTTAGATTATGTGGTATATATATATATTAAAGATGAAAGGAGATAGTTAATTATCCACCCGAAAACCATACCCTACCAGATGTTCTCACCTACGGGAAGTTCTACGTTCAGTTTTCGGCTTATACGTAATTCAAAGCCGAAAACCCAGGATTTTCGTTCTCGCTAAGATCAGACATTGGCAATGCGCTAATCAGTGTGAGTTTCCTTCGTCTCTCTGCTCGTATTCAAGCGAGCAATGTCTTTAGATCTCCCGATTCGTCGTGTTTAATTACTTATCAAACGAACGGATTCAGGGAAAGGTAATAAAGATTTCTCACTTAGGTTCCCAAGATCTACTCAAATTTATTCAAATCTGGTCGCTGTCTGATCTCTACAACGATTTGATCTCTGGCGATGGTGTTAGAATTTCTGCTCACGTTAGCTAATAGGTCTCTGGTAGACTCTCATCAAAGAATTTAGCGAACCGCAATACAATGCGTGCTAAATGAGAAAAGAGGGACAGATTTCTGAGTAATAGGAGGTCTTTTGTTAACCCAACAGGCGTAGGTGAAGCTAGGTAAAAAGAAAAAATGAAGGTAAAGAAAATAGATATATGAAAATCAGTTATCATAATCTGCCACAACCTCAGTCTTTTTCTGAATCCTCAGAGTAGACATAAAACAGCAAAATGCCCACACACAGAGAAGGTCAAAGGTAAAGAACTTGGTTTGGTTTTAAGGACTATCTTTATTACACATGGACAACTCCACCAGTGCTCCGATCTCCTCCCTTAGATCACACAAGGAGGATCTCAGCACAGTGCACGAACTCCGTAGCACCGGCGAGAATTCCAATGTGTGTGTATATTATATATATATATATATATATATATATATATATATATATATATATATATATATATATATATATATATATATATATATATATATATATATATATATATACATCTATTTATATATATGAATCACACACTCTATAAACATTTTTGGGTAGGTTCCTAATTTTTAAATTTTGCCAGTACAGCGGTCTTGTGGCCTACTCTTTTCGATTTCCAACTGCCGTGGGATTTCTAACATCAACTTGCACACTGGATCTCCTATTGTTTCGCGCTTATCCAAGAAGGCTAGGCAACCGATCTCACTACCCAGGAGACCAGGGGAGAGTATGACATCATTAGGATCACTGGTTCTGAACAAAAATTCCATGAATTATATTCCATCTGCCGGGAATGAACCCAGTACCTTTAGAATGCGAAGCGGACGCCATACCTCTTAGCCACTCTGACCCCCTCCCTTACACCACGCAACTAGGATCTCAGCAAAGTGCACGAACTCCGCTGCACCGGCGAGCATCCCCATGTCTGTATATAGGAATCATGCATTCTATAAATAGATTTGGTGGGTAGCTTTCTAATTTTTAAATTTTGCCAGGGCAGCGGACTTATGGCCTACTCTTTACGATTTCCAACTGCCGTGGGATTTTTAACGTGCGTAACTTGCACACGGGACCTCCTACTTTTTCGCTAGTATTCGAGAAGGCTAGGTATCCGATCTCACTACCCAACATACCAGGGGGAATATGACATCATTAGGACCACTGGTTCTGAAAAAAAAATTCCATAAATTATATTTCCTCTACTGGGAATCGAACCCGGTACCTCTAGAATTCAAGGCGGCCGCGAAACCTCTTAGCCACTCCGACCCTTATAAAGAATTTAAAAACAAGGAATGACAACGGAAACCAGAGCGTATGTCCAGGACAGAAAAGCTTAATAGTTCGAGTTTTGTGATCTACACTCCGCGAGAGCTGAAAAATAGAGAACACGAACTGGCGCTCTTTCAAAGTCTCCCATTCTTTCATTCGTTCCTTCATTCAGTAATTGTATGCTTAGTCCTTCTTGTTCTTCTTCTTTGGTCTGTGGCCGATATCTGACAAAGCAATCAGTGACCATCACGCATGGTGGCGTTTTGCAGGGCAGCAACAAATCGTCTCCATTTTGCTCGGTCGGCAGTCATCCTTCGTGTGATGCGGCAACTCTGGTTCATGTTTTGCATCTCTGCCTCCAAAATTATTCGCTAGACAACTTTAGGCAGGCCTTGCTGTCGCTTTCCTTCTGAAGTCCAAATCATGACAGTTCTGGTCATGGTGTCAGGGTTTCCTCTGAGGATATGACCAACCCTATTCCAGCGTCCAGCCACTATGATGGTGCTCATGTCTTCTTGATGGCTCCGAGTTAGCAGTTCTTCGTTGCATGTTGTGTTAGGTCAGAAAATTAGAAGAATTTTTCTTAGACAGATTGTGTGGAAAGAGGACAGTTTTAACATTTCCGTTTCTGCTATTGTATAGTATTCATACATTGAGTGTCATGACTTCTGTCTTACTAACTTATTAAGTCACCCCTCTTCTACCATCGGCTGTCTTCCCTCCGACCTGGCATCAATCCAGTCCTCGGTCCCCCAGAGACCGTCTAATGTTGTCCTCCCAGCGGACTCTAAGTCGCCCTGAAGGTCTGGATCCTTTGCTCTCAGCATCCCACACCAGTCGCGGCAGCCGATCTTCTTCCATTCTGCAGACATGGCCAAACCATCTGTCGTGGTTGAGTTGAAGTGTTAGAGTATTTGTCGAGTTAGGCAATGGTAGTGAAATCGACAATGATAGTGAAGTGACAGAATTATAGATTACACATAGATATGGTGTAAATAGGGTGAACTTGAGACCAACCTGGAAGAGGATTCATTAAAGTTATCTCTCTCTCCAAGCCTCAAAACACTTAAATAGTCTAAGCAACACCCGCTCTCTCTCTCTCTTTTCTCTTGTCAAAAATAGAGACTATAGTAAAGAGCTTGTAATATTAAGTATGGATGAAAGGGTCGTGAACAGCGCGTTAATAAATGAGTAAAATTTATTAAAGAAGCAAAATATATATGAAAATAATGTATATCAGCACAACAACACAAGACAATCTCAATAATCACATTGAGTATACAAATATGCAATTACATACCAACGAACACACAGCCCACATACATAAAACCTGTAAAACACCGAGAAATGAATAAACAGAGTTCCAGTCCGTCCGCTTTCGTGGGACCAACTGCAATAGCCCCAGTAAGTGTTTTTACGTGTAGATATCCTCCATAGGTGATGGAATAACATAAATAAATCCACTGTAGGCGCTATCGTTGGTTACACCCTAATGGCGAGATAGGCTGTAGATCACTCTGTCTATCTTCGTCTGACCGCTCATATGTACGGGGTTTTAAATGACCAGAAACACACACAAGACGAGGTTACTTCAGGACAAATGGTCCATTGCGCTATTATCCCGGCGCATGAAATTTGGCTGGCGTACTTGGTGGTAAATCCGGTTGGGCTGGCTTGAACACTTATTTGTGACTGAGTGCTCCGTTTAAGCCCAACGTTTGGCGATTTAAATTCTGCTGAAGACGGTGGGCTGATAGATATGTTGGAAGCCACAATGCTCTGACTGGTGATCAAGAGGCGAGTATGAAACCACTACTGCCAAATTCAATTTCAGATTTTGCTTTGGCTCCTTACACACCGCGTGAGCTTATTTCCAGTTAGAGGGATGGGCGTTGACAAAGGGTTGTATTTCAGGCAGGGGTGACAACTCGTAGTGCTAATTTCGTTCAGGAGCCGTGAGAGCGATGAGAATGTTACGTTCGCCGCCTGACTAGACTCTTGCGATAGCAATGCAGTATATCCTGAAACTGAGACCCAAAAAGAGACGACCTTTACATCAAGCAAACAATAAAATTACCATAACGTTATACTAAACAGTTATGCTCCACTATGGGAGTTGAATTATTTTAATCATTGCTATGATAGTTTCGGGCTGTCTTTATCCATATAAGTCGCCTTCCTGTTTCTTTCACTCTATCAATTATCAGCATGCGCCCGCATAGGCTAATATATTTTGTACATACATGTACCTGTCAGTAAATGTTCTGACAGCAAATTCTACTCCGTCTTCTTCCAACTCAACGTACAGGAAACCTAACCCTGTAGTTACAGCTGAGTGGATATGCTATTCACCTTACAACATTAAGTGAATTTACATAAAAATACAGCATTTGACATTACATAATAAATGGTATGCGCCCCCTTGGGGTCGATATACAAAAAGGGAAAAAGTACTAACCTCCCAAAATTGAATACATGGAAAATGCAATGTTATAGCTATAATAATAGGTTGTGACTGAAGCATAAGAAATAATTGTATCTATAGCTGGTGGCTGCTTTCTGGATTGCTGTAAAAGTTCTAAACTGGTGTTTAACTACACAAGTAGGCATATAATGATTCCACACAACAACTAGAAGTTTCTGTCAGAAAGTAATAAGTGTCGATCTCCTATAATACAGTGTTATGGGATCTGCACGTCACTATTCAGTTTTAAGGGAATAACCCACACCGCTGACATTTCCTTACAGTAATGACAGTTATTTTAGCCTACTCTTAACCCAGTGGTAAGCACTGAATGGACTCTGATTCTACGCCTAGTAAGCATTTGTTATCGTAAGTTTACCATTAACCTATTGTAAACAATAACACTGACGCCTGACTGCTTCGTCACCCGTTAACTAAGGCGGTAGGCGGCGCTACATTATCACTGAATTAATTACCGGGAGAAATCCTCTAAATGAATTCAAGTCACACTCCTATCAGATATATATATATATATATATATATATATATATATATATATATATATATATATATAAGCTAACATGAATATATATATATTATAAGAGATGTCTACTTACCCCGAGATGATGAGAAGATAGGCAACACAATTTAGTTCTGTGTTAACGTCTGCCTTAGTCTCATTTGGTCATCACGGGCAGGAAAATTTTACGAGTGTGCTTGACTGATTAAAACCCTCTATATTTATAGTCTACAAGTTACGCTACCCCAGGACTGGCATAGCCTGTTTCTCACAGATGCACGGCGTATAACGTAATCATAGGTAAAACAAATGTTATTCTAAAATCTACATCACAAGCAACAACCGCGAGCAAGTTTCATATATAAGACGTAATATTTCCAGCACTCACTGCGGCGTTCAAGGGCCACAACCACAAGGAACGAACGCGAGTTTTGTTTCCCCTTTGATTCCGCTGTTGACTTCAGCAGTCTAGCGGTTCGCTTCAAAGAACTATATTCTCGCTGGAGATCAAACCCGTTACGCGCAAGAGACATTCCTCTGGTCAGACAAACGCCACGTGCAGCTCAGGTAATATCGTAAGCTGAGCTGACCGCTACTGACCAGTGGGGAATTTATAATGAAGGCCAGAACAAAACGAAGCCGCGGGTGGGGTCTGAGAGGGGAATAATGGGCTACGTAGATAAAATCCGAATTAAAAGAAAATACAAAAAGTCGAGGAAACCAGAACATTAAAAGAGTAATAAAAAATGGGACGAGATGGTAAAATAAATTATCAGTCACCGTGACACCATCTTAGCTGACTTCTGTCTTCTCTAGATAAATGTTTAGTCCCACCTTTTGGATTGTTTATTCAGTTTGTCTGCTTTGTTTTTCCTCGTCATTCTTGTACCGAAACTTAACCCGTATTAATTGTGATGAACAAATACGCATCCATTTATTATTTTTCAGTTCCCCCAAGAAGCATAGACCTTAAGAAATCTCATATCAAGTCCTCTAGTTCCGTGTCAATAGCCCAAGCTTTCTACCTGTCTTCTTCATCCCTTTAACTACTGAATCCAGTTCTCCTTATGTCTCCCTGTACGTCGCTTACAGTGTTTTCTTGCAACAATGTTTATGGGTAAAAACAAAAAATGCATGAGAGATCGGATTGGCGACCTACTGTCCATGAGATCTAAGAAGGACAAGTGAAGAATAGTTGCAGCTGTTAATTTGTTTGTTCTTGTATTTGCTTCTTCACACAGCAATTGCAATCCCTAATTTTCTTGCACGGAAAATTATAGTTATCTTGTATAAGAATAAAACGCAACTACGGTAGATATGGCTGGATATAAATATTTACTATATGCGACCGAAGGCCTCTAGGCCTGCGCTATAGGAGCTGACAAAGGGAGAGTAACTGTTATCGTCTTCATGGTTATCGTTCTGTCGTTCATTTTTCCGCTCAGGAATTGTGTGTCTAAGCTTTTGTGCAATGAAACGTTAGGTCTACTATTGTACGTGCAACGCACAAATAAATACTGCACAATGCAGTATGACTTCACACGAATACATATTATTCACAAAAAGAATAGAGAACATTGCGATTACGAAACAGGCTTAGTGTCTGCCCAGCAAAATGATTTGCTGACCCCTGTTTTTGACCCCAAAAAGTGCACAAACAATAAACAAATAAAGTCACAAATGAGGTGGCAAAACTCAGCATTTATTTGTGTGAGGCACAGCAGTGATTTATGTAACTAAAAACAGATTTCTGAAAAAGGATAGGTTTTTTAAAAGTCAAAACAATTGGAAAAATGAGTTTTTATTTGGAAGCATGGTACGTAAATTGCTCAAACAACTAACAACCGATCATAAAATATGTTTGTGAAAGGGCAAGATGTCTTTTTAAAGTGAGCTAACCTTAACGCAAAACAAATATTAAACTCAGTAAAAAATTGTTTCTCCATTTTAACTAACTTTATGGGCATGCTGTGCGTATGAAATATAGACTATGTCAAATAAAATGATGTAAATTGCTCGTTTAAAACGTTACACAGTGTTTATAATTAATGCAGGTAAATTGTTCAAATATATTACAAACTTGCAAGTAAGCAAAATATTTCTAGAGGAATATAAAGTGTTGCTAATATAACATTTGGGGTATAATCAATATAATTTGACAGAAACATCCACGACATATTATTATTATTACATAAAGGAATAGTTTAACTATTATAATTTTTTTCTGGTTTTGGGGAATTCTTCATCTGGCAGATTATCTTGTTCATAATTTTACTCTTTTGTGATCGGTAAGTTACGTATTTTTTGGGTTTCCGCAACGACCGTTCTCTCACTTCATTCTTTTCTGTTGTGTGGGTGTTTATTCCTCAACCTCCTCTTGTTTGAAAACCTCTTGTTTATACCATCATAGTCTTCCTTTCTGCGTTCTCATTTTCATATAAAACATCTGTGTACTTGATACAGATAAATTCATGAGAAAACACGGAATTATTCTAAAACTTTATTTCTTCTTTGAACTTGCATTGGCCTAATGTGGCTTACCCTAATAAAGCACACGCACACACGTTCATGAACAGACAAAGGAAGTACCTGGAGGCCAAAGAGATATGGTTAGACAGATATTTTAAGAATATAATGGACAGTTAAGAAGAGAAATAAGAAAGTCCTGAAAGAAGCCGCTCTACGAAGAAACATTTTTACTCGTTTAAGAAGTGAGCAATCCACTTCCTGTGGGAGGAACGCTGGGATAAATTATGACAGCAGGAAAGACTGAAGCAAAGAGAGAGAGAGAGAGAGAGAGAGAGAGAGAGAGAGAGAGAGAGAGAGAGAGAGAGAGAGAGAGAGAGAGAGAGAGAGAGAAGATACAGGACAGTTTAACAATGTTGAATAGAACAACCGATACGTCAAGGTCTAAAAACCAAACCCCTTCAGACCCACTTAGAACACTCCCAACTTAGATGGTTTGGCCATGTCTTCAGAATGGGAGAAGATCGGCTGCCACGGCAGGTATGAGAGGCTAAGAGCCAGGGATCCAGACCTCCAGGACGACCCAGAGTCCGCTGGGAGAACAACATTAGACAATTTCGGAAGGACTAAGGACTAGAATGGAACCAGGCCAGGAGGAATACAGCCGATAGGATAGTGTGGCGCTGTCTCTTCCAAACCTCTACACCTCACGGTAGAAGAGGAACGACTAAGTAAGTAAGTAAGAATGGAACAACAATCAATAAGAGATTTAGTAGACAACATTGGGGACAGGGTTATGAGTTGTTCCCGGGGATCTCTAGAAGACACTGAAAGGACAAAAAGACAACTGCTGCTATAGACATGTCGTAAGAGACTGCTATAGACATGTCGTAAGAGACTGCTATAGACATGTCGTAAGAGACTGCTATAGACATATCGTAAGAGACTGCTATAGACATGTCGTAAGAGACTGCTATAGACATGTCGTAAGAGACGACTAATCCAAGGTCTTGTAGGGGCTGGCAACCGTATCATATTAAACAAATGGCAACAGAAACACCGCTACAAGAGCACGCGAACGCGTTGCTGCGAGCTTCCTGCAAAAGGACCAGCTGTAGCTGTGCAGTTGTCATACATGATCTGTAAGGAGCGGAAAGGATAATATGAGTGATAATAATGATAACTGGGGAAATGAAGTTGTGGAGATGCATGATCACCCACGCCGAAAGACACGGAACTTGAAGAAGAAGACACACAACAGCTTCCCGTGTCACGTATTTTTTTTCTTATGGAAATAAGAAGAATCCTGAAAACACAGAATACTCTTCGCCCACAAACTCTCCTGAGCTGGTTGTCTTGACGACGACTTTGACCTTCTGTCCTTGTGTGAGAGTTAGGACGACTCCGTTTGTGGCACTTTGGTAGCTATCGATAGGGGCGTCGAGGAAGACGGATGTTCGGGCCTGAAATAAAAGTAATAGCCTAAGTAAAAGTTATTGCAAACGAGGGATTAGTGTTGTTATTGTTGTGGTTGTTGTTTAACTAGGGCTGCTCTGCTTCTCGCTCTTTTGCAGCCAATACAAAGTTGAAGACTCCTGGGTATTATCTCTATACTGGTACTGTAGATGTAGATGTAGATGTAGGATTTCCCTGTGACTTTTCTGCCATTTCTTAACATATTGAGTTGAAGTCGTCAGCTCCAGTTTGTCCAGCTTGGCTTGCAGTTAAAGGATCATCACACCTGGTGCCAACTTAGAGTGAAGAAGCGTGTGGAATTTTGTGCATTCCTCACCATCCAAAGAGGCCGTCCAAATATGCAAACCTAACATACTTGCTCTAGTTCTGGGCTATCCTAGGAATGGTCATGTCCTACACAGAGCTACTTCTCAGCATCCCCTACCTATCATGGCTTCATAGTGAGATCCACCTGCATGCAGCTAACCCGGTAAAAGCCAGAGTTACATCTGGTGCTTTAGTGACTCCTCCTAATTTAGTGTGCAATGCTCGGTTCTCGACATGTACAACCACAGGGGGATTTCCAAGAACTGTGTGGATGATTTGAAGAGTCATTTGAGGATGTAATTAACCAAACTGACATAGGTTCAGTTCCACATCTGTATACTATAGCATTGTACTTAGATGGTGGTCATATGTGGATACCTCCAGATGTGCAACCATGCATAAACGAGACATTAAAGTCAGTTAACTCAAAATAATTTATGTTGATAACCGGAACATAATGAATGCAGCTGTACAAAAACTGTATGAGTGTATCATCAAGACTAAAGACAACATAAACCGGATCTTTAGAGTCAACAAGACTAAAGACTACATAAACCTGATCTTTAGAGCCAACAAGACTAAAGACAACATAAACCGGATCTTTAGAGTCAACAAGACTAAAGACAACATAAACCTGATCTTTAGAGCCAACAAGACTAAAGACAACATAAACCGGATCTTTAGAGTCAACAAGACTAAAGACAACATAAACCTGATCTTTAGAGCCAACAAGACTAAAGACAACATAAACCGGATCTTTAGAGCCAACACGACTAAAGACAACATAAACCGGATCTTTAGAGCCAACAAGACTAAAGACAACATAAACCTGATCTTTAGAGCCAACAAGACTAAAGACAACATAAACCGGATCTTTAGAGCCAACAAGACTAAAGACTACATAAACCTGATCTTTACAGTCAACAAGACTAAAGACAACATAAACCTGATCTTTAGAGCCAACAAGACTAAAGACAGCATAAACCTGATCTTTAGAGCCAACAAGACTAAAGACAACATAAACCTGATCTTTAGAGCCAACAAGACTAAAGTCAACATAAACCTGATCTTTAGAGCCAACAAGACTAAAGACAACATAAACCTGATCTTTAGAGCCAACAAGACTAAAGACAACATAAACCTGATCTTTAGAGCCAACAAGACTAAAGACTACATAAACCTGATCTTTAGAGTCAACAAGACTAAAGACAGCATAAACCGGATCCTTAGAGTCAACAAGACTAAAGACAGCATAAACCGGATCTTTATAGTCAAACATCTAAGTACGAACACGTATTTCTTGGGCAAGTTATGATCAAACAAGTAAACAAACAAACAAACAAGTAAACAAACAAAACATGTCGGGGAAATAATTACGGTGTGCTCTTTCTGCTTCTTATCCTGATGACGTGCTCTGCCTAGTCAATTCATTCTTTTCCATTCCAGCTTCATTGGATCTTTGTAGTGAAACTTATCACGACTTATCTTTAATGGTCAATACACCACGAATATAACTTGAAAGGCCTGGGTGTTTTGTTTTAATGGGTGGTTAATTTAGCTTTCAAGAGCCAGGGATCCAGACTTCCAAGACGACCCAGAGTCCGCTGGTAGGACAACATCACACAATCTCTGAAGGACCGAGGACTAGAATGGAACCAGGCCAGGAGGAAGACAACCGATAGAATAGTATGGCGTTCTCTCTACACCTCATAGTAGAAGAGGAACGACTAAGTAAGGTAGAATGCGAGCCTTTTCTGTATTTTCCTTAAATACTGGCGGGATTTGTTCATTGTTTGTTACATGAATTTTCACTTAGACAATTAGTAATATTGGTATACTTTTTCCGGGTCAAAGAGAAAACATCTGCGTGGAAGTACAAGAAGGAACAGCCATCATACAATCCATGTAGATCTGTTTTAGGGTCAATCAAACATGGGAAATTCAGATGTGAATAAAATAAATAGACAAACAAGACAAACCCACTTAGTTTTATGACTAAATAAACAATCTTACTATAGCACGTTTCACTATCTTTGCCCTCAAACAAATGTAATTATCTGATTAACCGTCCAACGTATTAATGCCATTTTTTGCATACGATGTTATATTGGGTTAAACCCAACAAATATATACTTTATATCTGTGATCTTGTTTAGTTCCCATAAACGAATGAAATCCTTTGATCTTTGTCGGCATACTAATTATTGTGTATCGAGAAAAGAAATTTTACCACTTCAGTCACAGATTCTGTGAATTGATTAGGCATAGGCGTGTCTACTATTACAATAATGTGGCCATCACGTTTGCATATGAATACCTGATGAAGATGATTTCTTAAATGATCTGCATGCGAGATACTCGTGACATTGTTTGTCATTGACATTTAGTGCGCTACCAAACTGAACTTTTATTGATCTAATTATTTCAATAGGTATCACCACTTTGCGGTTCATAAATATCGTAATGGAACGTTGCTCCTCTACTGTGCTTGTAAATAACGGTAAGGTCATCTTTAAAAAAATTAAACTTCATCCGAATCATAATCAGATGTTTCTGAGAAATTGATAATCAATCTCGGCTGAATAAAAGACAAACCATCATTCGTCCAATATTCCTCTTTCTCTTGTAACACATGGTTCTCACATTTCTTCCAATAATCCCTGGCTATATTGGAGATGGCGGCTTTTGTAAGTATTTCAACATCTTTTAATTTGAACGTTCTATTTTCTGTTGCTACCTGTTCCTTAATTTTAGCCCAGACTAATTCTATTGGGTTTAAGTGAGAATGGTAAGGAGGCAATCTTAAAGATCTGTGACCATGTTCATGGATTGCCTTGTCTATGTAAAATATCTTTGTATGCTGTGTCTTTTTTACAATTCCAAGTAATTCAGGCTTCAGGGACATTTCGTTGAATTGTTGTTTTTGGTAAGCCAAATCTTTATTACATCTTTAGTACTTGATGAATTAGGAACTTTATCTTCTGGTGCCACAACGTTGTGATATGAAGCATTGTCCATTATCAAACACGACGGTCTATCCAATGAAGGAAGTACATGATTCACAATCCAATCTTGAAATATCTTGCCATTCATCTCTGTATGATAATCCCTATTATCTGTGGATTTTTAAACAAATATGAGTTCAGTATTATTTAGAAGCCCATGATGGCTGCTTACTGCATGTGCAATTATTAGGCGCTGTCCTTTGCTGCTTGGTACTAGTCTCTTAGTTGTCCCATCAGATGATTGCCATTCTCGTTCATTACTGTGGTGCGCATTGATCCAAGTTTCATCTAAATACACAAAATCATAACAATCTCTTCTCATTTCTCTGACCTCGCGTAAATATTTGCTTCTCATTGCAACTATACGAGGCTTCTCACAAATAAGGTTTCTACCACCAACATATTTTCTGAAAGTGAATCCCAAACTCCTAATAGTCCCCCATAGCGTAGATTTGGAAATATCAATATCATTATTCTTTCTTAACCAAATTTTCAATTTCCTTAAAGTCACTGCCTCATTATTGTGAAACATATTGCAAATTTCTCTGCGGATCAATTCTCTGTCAAAATTATCCACCACTCTTGGCCTAATTTTCGTGTGTAAAACACTGGTATTAGAAATTTCAGATGTCGCTATCCAGCGGTCCAATGATCGTTTGCTTATCCCCAAGGCATGAATAGTCCTCTTTTGTGGGTTTGAAAAAGATCGATATAGTTTTCCTCGAGTAGCTTCATTGCAGAAATAATTAAAAATTCTATTTGTGATTTGCTGTAATGTCATAAAATGTACTCTCAGACTCATTTTTCCTACTTAACCACACAATACTTTTTGTAGACACGCCACTGATTGACAATGTGTGCGTAACGCCGGATATAAACTGTTTTATGTTCAAGAAGTGCAATTTCACGAAATTTCACGCTGAAATCATGCCAATTGTTTGATAAACTAAAAATGTGCAAATGAGGTCGTATAATTTACTGTAGACATTAATTTCAATATGTGTGTGTGTGATGTGTGTTGGCAAGTAGGATTTTGATATTATATCGCAAAGAAACGAAAATTGAAACCAATGGCCGCATTTTAATGAAAAATTTAATTCATAGGGTCTATACCATTTCAAATTCACACACAAAATTTCACTTATATGCGTTATATATTCGCTGAGATATAGCATTTTGAAGTTGGGCAAAGCTAGTGAAACGTGCTATAGAATCAAACTGTGGGTGATACTGTCCGACCTATTACCGTGAAGTTAAATATGTTGATGAGTAATGTGATCATTTAATTGTGTTTTTAATTTTGTTGTTTTATTACTTATTCGTTATGTTGCACGTGTTTTCTGATTATTTTTCAATGCATTTCATTATTTGTTACTATATGTCGCCAGCTTTATAGATGTACAATGTTCATCGGAAACTTTTCATGGAGTCACTGTGTTCAAAATAAAAACACATTGAAAAAGTCGTTGTAGATGACTCAACAGTTACATAAATAAATCCTACAGGGAAAAAAGGGGGCTACCAGTTTATTTTCTTTAACACATTTTTCCAGCAGCAGATTAAGACTTTAACCTCTAACTCCCATTAATAAAACATGACTTAACAAAGGGAAACTGCGGCTTAGAAGAAAACATGGAAAAGAACTGCAGAGATCGAATATACATAGAAGGAAGTACACAAGACCTGGATATAAGACGTGTTGAACGAAACAACCGACCCATATAACCACATATGCCCTTGAATGAAATCCGTTTAGAAAGAGAAAAGTGGAGAGACCAAAGAAAAAGGTGCGCATGAACAGTAGAAATCCGCTTGCCAGTCACTCTGATTACGGAAACAACAATTAATTTTCTGTTGTACCAATAAACGCCACTAGGCGTAACGGAACAACAGTTGATTCCTTGTTGTCCTAAGGCGCCACTAGGCGCACTGGCCACGGACTGCTTTGTCGGTCGGTGGCTAAGGATGGAAGAAGAAGAAGAAGAAGAAGAAGAAGAACAGTAGAAGAGAAAGCCAAGGCAACCAGGAGCTCGTCAGTAGAGTGTAAGGGTGCACATTAACAGTAGAAGAGAAGGCCAAGGCAACCCAGAAGCTCGTCAGTAGAGTGTAAGAAGGCATCCAAACATAGAAATTAGTAGCGAGTAACAATTACAATCTAGTGTTCTACAGGGAGTAAGCTGAACTGTTGGTGACGAAAATGATGATGATGATGATGACAATGGTGATGATGACGATGATGATGATGGTGGCTTGCTACATTCATACCCGTGGTTGGTCATCCACTACAATTACTCCATCCACATAGCCGCTATCCAGGTTTTGGTGGGATCGAAGGGTCGCCGTAAAGAAGTACTGGCAAAAAAATGTGTTTTATAAATGTATACGTTTAGCTTATTAATTTAATTTTTTTTTAAAGTAGATAAGGAAGAGATTGAGTTTTTTGTGTTATTGAAGTAGACATAGAAAGATATACTATTGTTGTAAAGTAGACAATGATAAATTTTAAATAGACAAGGAAAGATATAATAATATTTTTTTTTGAGTTCACAAGGTGTCTTAAAAGTAGACAAGGAATTGTATAATATTTTGTTTAAATAGACAAGGAAAGACATGTTTTTCTTTTAAGTAGACAACGAAAGATATATATTTTTTAAGTACGCAAGGAAAGATAAAATTTTTTTTTTAAGTAGACAAGGAAAGATATAATTATTTTTAAGCAGACAAGGAAAGATATAATTTTTTTTAAGCAGACAAGGAAAGATATATATTTTTTTTAAAGCAGACATGGAAAGATATATTATTTTATTAAAGTAGATAAGGAAAGACATACGCTTTTTGTAAAGTAGACAAAGAAAGATACAATATTTTTTAATTAAATAACGTATTGTTTAAAATTAGATAATGAAAGATGTAAGTTCTTTTAAAAGTATACAACAAATGATATAATATTTTATTAAAGTAGATAAGAAAAGATAAATGATTTTCTTTAAGTAGACAAGGAATTATATTTTTTTTTAAGTAGACAAAGAAAGATATCAATTTCGTGTTTTTTAATTAGATATTATTTTTTTAGACAATGAAAGATGTAAGCTGTTTTAAAAGTAGACAAGGAATGATATAATATTTTTTTTAAAGTAGACAGAGAAAGATGTAAGATTGTATTTTAAGTAGGCAAGAAAGATATACTTTTTTTTTAAGTACACAAGGACAGATATACATGTTTTTCCAGTGGACAAGGAATAATAGTTTTTTGTTTTGTTTTTAAGTAGACAAGTGAAAATATACCCTTTTTTTTTACTTTTTAAATTTTGAAGTAGAAAAGGAAAGATATTACAATTTTTTAAGTAAACAAGGAATGGTAATTATTTTTTAAAGTAGACAAGGAAAGATATAATTTTTAACTCAAAAAAAAGAAATTTGACAAGTATAAAGTAGACAAGGAATAATATTTTACTTAAAGTAGACAAGGAATAATATATTTTTTTAAAGTAGACAAAGAATAATATTTTTTGTTAAAGTAGACATGGAATAATATATTTTTGTAAAGTAGACAAGGAATAATATGTACTTTTTTAAGTAGATAAGGAAAGATATACATTTTTGTAAGTCGACAAGGAAAGATAAAATTTCTTTAAAGTAGACAAAGACAGATTTTTTTAAGTAGACAAAGAAATATTTTTGTTTTCAAGTAGGCAAGGAAAAACAATATTTTTTTAAGTACTCAAGGAAAGATATAATGGTTCAAGAAGGGCAATAGAAATTAGCATATTATCTGGCTCGTTAGACGCACCACATCTTCCGAAGGCTGAAGTCCGGAAAATATTTAACTCGCATTTAATTTAGCTTCACAAATTTTGTTTCTTCGTACATTTCCTCTTTCGCTCTTTACGGAGCATGGGGCCTTTATTATAGCTGAACCTCTTTGTAGAAAGCCTCAGTCAAAGTTTACGTGTGCTTGCTGCGATGGTTTCAATATGATGAGGTTGCCAGTTACATGCACAACCTCATTCTTAGCCGGCTCGTACGTAATATTTGAGGACGCAGTAATTATGTTCTTTCTTGATCTTTCCTGAGAGCCCTTGAAAATATTTGGAGCAAATTCTCACTAACCGTTTTCAATGACCTGTCATATTTTCGGTTGAAAAACGTTAACATATCTCTCAGCAGATGTTACCAAGTTTCGTAGCAGATTTTAGTACAATTAATTTGAGTCCTAAGTCATATGCAATCTTCTTCTTTTTTTAACTACCAATTTTGTTAGTGCATGTTTATCTTCAATGAATGTTTTATCATTTGTTGCTGCACAAATACCTCGCCATACAGGTAAGTGTACAGTCATATTGTAGACACTTCCGCAGGTAAGTGAATTTTTAGAGACTTAACTTGATCATATCTTACCTTTAGGAGGTGTGGTGACTGGTTCTCTGCCTCATTGCTTTTCATAACTCTAAAACAGTGTCAATTATCCATTGTCAGCTATGTAGACTGGAGCGTGATGCTGCCAGGTTTCGATCAATGTAACTTTGATTCGAGAAGTTACTTCTCGAGTTACTTGCCACGGTCAACGTTCCTGTCATCTCGTTCGCCCTCAGACTTCTACATTAATGACACTAGTAAAGGCAGTAGTCAGCTCAAGGTTCATGTCATCTCGTTCGCCCTCAGACTTCTACATTAATGGCACTAATAAAGGCAGTAGTCAGCTCAAGGTTCATGTCATCTGGTTCGCCCTCAGACTTCTACATTAATGACACTAATAAAGGCAGTAGTCAGCTCAATGTTTCTGACATCTCGTTCGCCCTCAGACTTCTACATTAATGACACTAATAAAGGCAGTAGTCAGCTCAATGTTCCTGACATCTCGTTCGCCCTCAGACTTCTACGAGGGGCGTTCAGAAAGTAATGCACCACATCGTTTTTCTCAGCAAGTAATGAAGATAGAAGCATGAAATTTTGCACACTTCAAATATGGCATGTGACAATTGTGTGCACCAAATTGCACCGCAACCGGTCAAATAATACGGCTGCCCTAAACCGTTGAAATGGAGCGTGTTAGCAACTTGCGTTATAAGCAGCGAATTGTGAGACAATTTCTCGTTGCAGAGAAGGAAACTGTTGTGAACATTCACAAGCATCTATGTGATATGTATGGAAGTTTTGCAGTCTACAGGAGTACAGTCAGTCGCTGGGTTCAGAGAATCAAAGAATCAGGAAGTGGAGAAACGGAGCTGCTTGATCGGCCGCGCTGTAGACGTCCTGCCACAGCCACCAACGCAGAAATGTTGAAATGCGCTGAGGGCATTATTCTTACTGATAGGTGAATCACTACTCAACAATTGGCCTTACAGCTGTCAGTCAGCATTGGTAGTGCAAATGCAGTTATAAAAACTCTCGGATTTTCTAAGGTTTGTGCAAGATGGGTTCCTCGAAGTCTCACAAATGACCACCGATTGCAAAGGAAAGCAATTTCTTCTGAATTGTTGGAGCGTTTCAATGCTGATAGAGAGAACTTTTTGGCTAAGATCGTTACAGGTGACGAAACCTGGGCACATCATTTTGAACCTGAGACAAAAAGACAGTCAATGGAGTTGCATCATCCGCAATCACCACGAAGAAAGAAATTAAAGACAATTCCTTCAGCTGGAAATGTCATGATCACTGTCTTTTGGGACACTGAAGGTATGATTCTTGGGGACGTTATGCCAAGAGGAGAGACAATCAATTCGCAAGCTTACATTAAGACATTGAAAAAACTCAATCAACGTTTTCGCAGTGTTCGGCCGCACAAGAATCCAGCAGACCTGCTTCTCCTTCACGACAATGCGCGACCTCACACAAGTCTGGCAACACGGGAAGCAATCACCAAATTGGGTTGGACTGTACTACCCCATCCACCCTATAGCCCCGATTTGGCACACTCTGATTTTCATCTATTTGGTCCACTTAAAGATGCACTCCGTGGGACAAGGTTTGAAGATGATGAACGAGTGATTCATGCAGCGAAGAAATGGCTACATGATCAAAACAAAATCTGGTACGGGCTAGGAATACATGCACTTGTTTCGCGCTGGCATAAGGCCGTAGAAGTTGAATAATACCGATGTTTACATGACATATCCATGTATATTGTGTATAAATTTCATGATTTTTTAATAAACAGCTCCTGAGAAAAACGATGTGGTGCATTACTTTCTGAACGCCCCTATATATTAATGACACTAATAAAGGCAGTAGTCAGCTCAATGTTCATGACATCTCGTTCGCCCTCCGACTTCTACATTAATGACACTAATAAAGGCAGTTGTCAGCTCAGTGTTCCTGACATCTCCAAGTTACTTCCTTATTTAGTCATTCCTCTTCTGCCATAAAGTGTAGAGATTTGCCCCGAGAAGCAAGCGCTTTAATCTCTCGGCCACTTGACACTCTACCTCTTCATCAATAATGTAAAAACAAAGTTCTGCGTGTATATATATATATATATATATATGTGTGTTTGCGCGAGTGTGTGCGTGCGTGTGTGTGCGTGCGTGCGTGCGTGCGTGCGCGCATGTGTGTGTGTGTGTGTGTGTGTGTGTGTGTGTGTGTGTGTGTGTGTGTGTGTGTGTGTGTGTGTGTGTGTGTGTGTGTGTGTGTGTGTGTGTGTGTGTGTGTGTGTGTGTGTGTGTGTGTGTGTGTGTGTGTGTGTGTGTGTGTGTGTGTGTGTGTGTGTGTGTGTGTGTGTGTGTGTGTGTGTGTGTGTGTGTGTGTGTGTGTGTGTGTGTGTGTGTGTGTGTGTGTGTGTGTGTGTGTGTGTGTGTGTGTGTGTGTGTGTGTGTGTGTGTGTGAGAACGTGTATGAAATGGGGTTCTGTAAAAAACCACCGATATCTTTCCAGAAAGCATTGTTGCTTTTAAATCCTAAAGACGAAAATGGTACAGACAGATGTGTGTCCATGTGGGGAGGACAGACAGATGTGTGTCCATGTAGGGAGGACAAACGGACAGTACAACATGTACTCCAAAACTGTCGGCTCCATGAAAGGTGTAGCGTGGCAGCGTGGCCTTCTCTACTCCAGTTGAGGGAGAAACTGTATGGTGATGAGAGAAACTATATGGTGATGACAGAAACTGTATGGTGATATGAGAAACTGTATGGTGATGATAGAAACTGTATGGTGATGAGAGAAACTGTATGGTGATGATAGAAACTGTATGGTGATGAGAGAAACTGTATGGTGATGAGAGAAACTGTATGGTAATGATAGAAACTGTATGGTGATGAAAGAAACTGTATGGTGATGAGAGAAACTGTATGGTGATGAGAGAAACTGTATGGTGATGAGAGAAACTGTATGGTGATGAGAGAAACTGTATGGTGATATGAGAAACTGTATGGTGATGAGAGAAACCTAAGACGGACAACCAGCGTTATAAGAGAGATGGATGTGGTTATCTGAGATCGAACGAAGACGAAATCCTAACGACGCACACGTGACTATAAGGTGCAGGAAAACGTCGTGCGATCTTAGAAATAAAAGTGCGTATAATTGGTACAGAGAATATACGAGTATTATTACAAACAAGGCCAGATATTTGTAGTCTTCTTTCTTATCCTCTTCGCTCCTTATAGAGCATGGGGCCACCAGTTTAACTGATCTCCTGGCCGGAAGTACTCATCGAATCATGCATGCGCTTTTGCTGTGTTGGTTTATGTAGCGACTTTCTTAGCATGATGAGGTTGCCAGCCTCAAGCATTATCTGACAAATTGTCGTCTCTTACGACATGCTTGATGGTGCATTATTTATATTCTTTCTTTATCTCTTCATAAACCATTTAAAAAAACAATAAAATGTTGCTTCGTTTTGGCAACCTTGTCGGTTATATTAGGGCGCATGTCCAAATATAAAAGACCTTCAGATCTTGAAACACTTAGGTAAGACCATTGAGAACTGTGCAGGGCGATGACTGTAATAGGCCACGAATAATTGAGGAAAGTATTAATTAACGAGAGAACTTCCACGACAAGAGTACTTTTAGTCTTCTTCTCTTTCCCGTCCTTCTTCTTCTTTTTCGTCTCTTTCTTCTTCTTCTTTTTTAACCCTTTTTAGAACAAGATGGATAGGACATTATCTTCTTGTCCTTCTCCCTCGTTCGCCCTCAGACTTCTACATTAATGACTCTAATAAAGGCAGTAGTCAGCTCAAGGTTCCTGACATTTCGTTCGCCCTCAGACTTCTACATTAATGGCTCTAATAAAGGCAGTAGTCAGCTCAAGGTGCCTGACATCTCGTTCGCCGTCAGACTTTTACATTACAGTAATGACTCTAATAAAGGCAGTAGTCAGCTCAATGTTCCTGACATCTCGTTCGCCCTCGGACTTCTCCATTAATGACTCTAATAAAGGCAGTAGTCAGCTCAATGTTCCTGACATCTCGTTCGCCCTCAGACTTCTACATTAATGACTCTAATAAAGGCAGTAGTCAGCTCAATGTTCCTGACATCTCGTTCGCCCTCAGACTTCTACATTAATGACTCTAATAAAGGCAGTAGTCAGCTCAATGTTCCTGACATCTCGTTCGCCCTCAGACTTCTACATTAATGACTCTAATAAAGGCAGTAGTCAGCGCAAGGTTCCTGACATCTCGTTCGCCCTCAGACTTCTACATTAATGACTCTAATAAAGGCAGTAGTCAGCTCAAGGTTCCTGACATCTCGTTCGCCCTCGGACTTCTACATTAATGACTCTAATAAAGGCAGTAGTCAGCTCAATGTTCCTGACATCTCGTTCGCCCTCAGACTTCTGCATTAATGACTCTAATAAAGGCAGTAATCAGCTCAATGTTCCTGACATCTCGTTCGCCCTCAGACTTCTACATTAATGGCTAATAAAGGCAGTAGTCAGCTCAAGGTTCCTGACATCTCGTTCGCCCTCAGACTTCTATATTATTTACTCTAATAAAGGTAGTAGTCAGCTCAAGGTTCTTAACATCTCGAACCAGTTTTTCGTGGATAGAAGTGAGTTGTTGCAATATGCTACTCCGTTCACTACTGTATGTTAGGCAGGACTGCAGCAGATGTTCGGATATTTTTGAAGCTCGTGTTTCAATATTTTAAACAATGACATATTATCCAGACATTTATTTTTAAAGAAATTAAAAAAAACAAAACACATACAGCTAGGGAAATAATGTCAAATATTTTAAATTTATCATCACCTGTCCAGCACAAGGCGCTGTGAAGACTCCAGTACTAGGATCATATGCCCCGCCCTTGTTGCTAATGACGTAATCAAAAATTGCTGTTTTTTCGGCAATTTCGTATCCATGTCTTGTCGCAAAGCGGGCAGAAAACGAAGCACGGCACTTGTCTGGATTAAATCGATTCGTAATCAGTGATTTAATTAGTGACTTAATTAGGAGGTGACAGAAGAAGTTGCATAAACAGTGTGATTATAGTTGCAGCAGAAGTATTAATAGTTGTAGTAGCCTTATTGGTGATAGTAGTAGCAGTAGTAGTAGAACTTGTAGAATTTATATCAGTAATTGTTGTTTTAGAACATACACATAAAAATGGAGAGGAAGAACGGGATTAAGTATAAAAGAAAAGAAGAAAAGTGGAAAACAAGATCAAAACAGAAGAAGTAAAGAAAAGGACGAACAACAGAAAACAGGCGGATACAGACATTTGTTTTTGTTTTTTCTATGAAAAAGGACAGGAATAGAATGTTGGGAATGCGATATATCTAAACTGACTTTTTCACACACTTATCTGACAAGATGCTCAACTTGGTGCAATAACACGATCACCTCCAGAACAACAACAACATCATCTTCATCATCATGTTACTATTTTGTTCAAGAACATAATTGTTCTCTGTATTGTCTTTTCATGCTGAGAAGACCCTTACTCATCAGATAGGACAATAGTTATTCAATTTACCTTAATAACCAACACCGTCATGGTTTGACTAGCAGTGCTTCAAACAATTATTCCATTTACATTGTTCAAGTTCATCATCAAAGCCGTTATGACTTGAATAAGAAAAATACCAACATTTATTCTATTTACATTCATTACAACCGTCGTCTAGATTTGACTAGTGTAGCTGCCAACAATTACTCTATTTACATTGTTAACGCCGTTCAGACTAGAATAACAGTGCTAGCAACAATTATTCTTTTTTCGGGAAGACACTCTGGAATTGCCACGTTAACTAATGATAAATTATGAATCGCACACCAGTAATTCTGCTACAACTTTATGATTAATGCTCTGAACGAGATAATTATTTTTGGGAATTGTATAGCAACTATACATACATGTAATTATGAGAGTGAAAAATCATTATCTTTAGTAATTAACGATGAAATCAGGAGTTTGTCTACAAATTAGCACAACAGCCTCGAAATCCCGCAAAAAAAGTTACCAGAGGAAAAGTAAACTCAAGCACGGACCTCCGAGAAGGAAACAGTTACATTTAGGTTGGGTATATAAGCCCGCTCAGATTTAATTCTGGACTCTCAAATTTCATAGCTGAAAAGACATCCTGTGGACTGATACACTCTTGTTGAAGCCACATATACCACAGGCCATATCTGAGAAAAGAAAAGCTGTCCAGCTTGCGAGCAGACTTGCAAAAGTAATGAGCTCATATCCGTAATACTATGTCTGAAAGGTATATTAAACATATATTAATCTTTGAGTTTACTAAATATAATAAATATAACCTGCACAATCATGAACAGCTACAAGTCCTTGTCAGGACTGCGTTATACTAACTATGAGAGCTTAAAGTCCGTTTCAGATCTTGGCTTTTAAATGCTGGATGCCAAAGAGTTCGTCATCTTCTTCTTCTTCTACTGTTTCTTCGTTTAATTCGTTTCTTCGTTCAATTTTATATATTTCGTTCGTGTAATATTTAAAGGGAACTCGCTTTTGGCCTAACTTAGTAACAAAGGGAAGTAATCAAGACCGGATTTTAAAAAGTTCGTAAGTGAAGCCTATAGTCTACTGATGTATTTTATTGATTGTATGACGTACTTCTTTGATTGACACGACCACGGCTCGTGGATTATGTTGTCTAAATAAGGATTCTGATCTAAAGTTGCCCATCATCATGAGATCATCGTCTTAGTTGGTAGGAAACAGACACTACTGTTCGTGCATATGTTACAGGTTTCTTATTCGAGAGAGTGACAACCAAAACTTCTGAGCTGAAGCATAACAGACTGCAGTTTGGGCGATTAAAGGACCAGCTCTGCTATTCACTGAATTGTAGCATTGGACTACCCGTCCAGGTAAATAAAGAGCTTGGAAATCAACGCCTAATTAATGACGGGAAGTGTCTGTTGTGGAAGGCCATGAAATAGATAAGTCGTAGTTACCTTGAAGAAACAAGATCCAGAAGACAACAATGTCCATAAATGATGACAAAGACAATAACAATCTATAATTTTCAGCCTGTGATTTTATAGATACATATCTGCAATCTTTACCAATCTTCTGTCTTAAGTTAATAAATGTACAGATATATTTTACAAATCACATTTGATTTATTTTGTTAATTTCCAGTTTCTATTCGAAATTTTGTTATTGTGTGGAAATTAAGAAAATTATTTAATATTTAAAATTGGTAGGTGTTGCTGTCATTTTTGACGGAGTCATCTGTCAAGTTATTTGCTTATGTTTTTATCATAAGAATAATTGTGTCTTTACCTGCGATGTCAGGTTGATTAGGGGTTGTCTTCCCTTGTTTATTCATTCATTGTGTTTGACCTTTAGGGTCAAAGGTAGACAGTTCGGGCGTATGCCCATGGGCAGGTTTTTTTAAGCGGGAGTTGAGTTAGACTTCCGGCGAGCCGGGGAAGTGTCCTGGTTTCTGAAGGGACGAGAGTCCATTGTGTTTTTCGGGGAGAATCTTCGAAGTGACTGCACTGGCAGTTTTCCCCAGTGAATCTCTGTGCGTTGGAATGACAGCAGAGTTCCTTGTTAAGTTCTGTGGACTCGGTTACAGGTAATACCGACTTTTTCCATTACTATGCTTTCGGTAGCAGAACATGTTAGAAGATTGCCTAGTCTGTGAACTGCAGCTCACCGGTCCTCCATTACAGAACATATATGTTGTGCTCAAGGTAGCCATCCAAGACTATTAGTCTTCATACCATCCAGAAATCCAGTGACGAAGATATATTGTGGGAGCCGCAGATTGGCGGCATATTTATGTCTACAATAAGCATTACTGCAGGGTTGATGGTAACCTGCTTATCAGAAGTACACAGCCGACGTCAGAACGAGGCCTGTGTTTTCGGCTATTATACTACAGCCTGATAATGTGCAATTGGCGGGGAATGCCAAGTTGCACCTATGTGTCAAAGTGATTAAGGTATCTGACGCGTTTAGTCAGTAATCCCAGGGCGACGCCACGAACTGTCCTTATTGAAGAACATTGTATTGACCATGCACGAATATTCAAATGTTTACCAGCTTGCTGAATGCCTAATGTATACCTATCGATTTCCGGTCAGCATGACCTTGTTTACACTGACTGTTCCTGTTGATACCATGTGTGTTCTCGTCAATAAATGTTTTGAAACGTGTCTGCAGTGTCCAAGCATCCTTGACTACTGCATGTGAGTGTATGGGTTGCGGGGTCTACATACATAAGAGCCTAAACACATTCGCGCCTTCATTCGCACCCACACTCAGTTCATCATACGCTCGCACTACACACCTAACAACCTGTATACTGTCTTGGGCCAGTGATCACCTCAACAAGAGAAAAAGTACAGTTACATTTTTGGTGGACCAGTTACGTGGGCTCTTCTGATACATTTCTTGTGGACAGAGCGAGCAATTAACATTATTGATGACATTAATGTGGTCCAGAAATTTACATTTCATGGGGCTATTTGCGTGAGAAGGACAAGTACACATTACATTTCTGATCTGTGGGTCTAAGCTACACACTGGACAGCTGTAACACACATCGCTAATTCTACACTTGCAAGTTTTGGCTACAACAGGACAGAAATAGGTCATCAACTGTTGACCCAGATAAACAGTGCTAGCATTTAAGTTATAATGCTGCATAAACCACAACAGGACAAATACTGAAGTTAACATCTAGGCATTTGCTACGTGGACCACAACTGCAAGTCGAGTCCCTTTTTGTAAACGGTACCGCTGGTCGTTTACACGTTTCAGTCAACAACAGACTTTTCTACGCCCGAGCATTCAAGCTACATTGTTCGAGGTCAAGTTCCTGTTTGTAAACAGTACGTGGAAATTGTAAACATTCAATGTGCAAGTCCTAAGTCGAGAAGGTCATAGTAACTTTTGTTCGTGAATACCACTTTATGCTACAGTGGATTTGACATTCAGTGCGCGCTTGACATTTTGTTTCTGTGTTCGCAAGGAGCAAGTTAGTTACTGTTATATCATGTGTGACTAAGCTTTGTTCTGCAACACATTGAATTGATTGCTATTTATGTTAATTGTACTATTTTTGTGTATTTTTCTTGTGTTTTTCTGCGGATTTTCGGTTGGTGGGTCTTACAGTAAATATGCCACTTAATCGAAGGTTACTGTAAGCGTTCTGTAGGGATTGCAATTTTCTTAATTGAAATTTGCTAGCGACTTTTGTTGCTATTTTTTTTTTAGCTGTGATGACATCAGTTAGTGTTGTTTTCGTTATTTTTCCGTTCTTTGATTTTCGACTAATTTTGTTTGTATCTGTTCTTCTCTCATTCCTTCCGTTTATTTCTTTACACCTTTTCGTTTATAACAGTGTTGCCATTTGTCTTGTTTATTTTTCGCGGTCATCATTACACATTTGTGTAACATTTTCTTTACTTTTTGCTGTATTGTTTATTTGACTTCCGCGAACGTTTTCGGTCATTGTTCTGTATCTTTGTCTTTGTATTTATGATTGTACTACATTATTGTCATACACAGTCTACATACATACACTTGGTCATGTATTATTATTATTATTGATAAGGTACACTCTTCATATAGAGATTGTTAATAAAATATTATTATATAAGATATTTATACAAGTTCTTTGATAAAAGACTTGTTATCCTCAAAGATTGAGACAAGGTGAAATACATATTCAAGTTCTTTAAAAAAAAAAAAAAAGACTTGTGCCCATAGTGAGTGGGATATAAAGGAATTATTTTCCACAGGTACTCAAGTGATTTTTTGTATATTATAATCAAGAGGACCATACAAGGTCTTTGTCTAAGACTAAGAGAGTGAAATAAAGTGAAGTGAGTATACAAGTCTAGCATTTCAGACTTGTCTCCCATTGAAGTGGGATAAGGTAATTGTTAATTTTTTCAGGTTTCTGATCTCATTAGACAGAATGTCTACATTGGATTTCTTCATCCAGCAAGGGTTGACCCTTGGTAAGTCTGGTAAAGAATTGGAAGAATATTCATCTGCTCAATTCGCCATTGCATTAAAGTCAGAGGAAAAGAAACAAAAAGAGGAAATTAAATTGAAAGCAGAAGCTGAACAAAGGAGAGCAGATGCTGAACTTAAGAAGCTAGATGCTGAGAATAGAAGATTAGAACTTGAAGAGAAAAGGTATCAAAGAGAAGCTGCTGCTGAGGACAAAAAACTTCAAGCTCAAGCTGCTGCTGAGGAGAGAAAAGCTCAAGCTGCTGCTGAGGAGAGAAAAGCTCAAGCTGATGAAAGAAAATTCCAGATGGAAATGGAAGACAAAAAACTTCAAGCTGCTGCAGAGGAGAAAAAAATTCAAGCTCAAGCTGCTGCAGAGGAGAAAAAAATTCAAGCTCAAGCTGCTGCAGAGGAGAGAAAACTTCAAGCTGCTGCAGAGGAGAGAAAACTTCAAGCTGCTGCTGAGGCTGAAATTAGAAAAATGGAACATGAGGAAAGAAAACAGAAAATGGAACTTGATGAAAGACTCGCAACTTTGGAGTTAGAGAAATTGAAATTGGCGAGTACGGGTGCTCAGCAAACAACTTCGAGTACGACAAAGGAGTTTGTTAATAGGATTAAATTGCCTCATTTCAATCCTTTAAAGGATGACGTAGCAGATTATCTAGATAGATTCCAATTTTTATGCGATACGCATAACATAAAAAAGGAAAAATATGTTGAACAACTGATGGAATTTTTTACAGGTGACACAGTGACTACTCTTATGACAATAGACGAACATGACAGGACTAATTATGATGTTGTCAGAGCAGCATTGCTAAAAAAATACCAACTAAAAGAAGAAGACTATCGTCTTCGTTTTAGGACAATGTTGCCAGAAAATGGAGTAGATTTCTCTGATTTTGTTACAAAAATACGTCGTACATTTACACGATGGGTTGAGTTGTCTCAGACTGAGAAAACATATGAAGGTCTAATGGACTTATTATTGCGAGATAAGGTTTTGTCATCTGTTAATGATTCTTTTCTTGCATTCCTTCATGAGCGTAAGCCTAAAAACTTAAAAGATATGGAGGAATACTGTTGTCAGTATGCCACCGCGCATCCCCATGCTACAGTTAGCAATTCTAAAGTGAAAGAAGGGTTGCCAGCTGCTTCGGCAACACCATATGGCCCTAATTTCAAAAAAAAATTCAGGGTGCTCAACAAAACTGGAATAGGGGAAGTAATCAGAATTACACTCAGAAGCGGAGTAATCCAACACATGATGGTTCTTCGTCTATGAATTGGAGACAAGATGGTAGTTCTCGTAATTTTAGTGGTAATAATTTGAGACACTTTCGCAAAGGCTATCCAAATAATAACTATTCGAACTTTCGAGGTAATCATTCTCGACGTCAAGATTATGACGATGGTGAATTTAGAAACCGGGATTCAAACCGGAATGATGATTACAATAGGCAATATGATAACAATTACAGGGGAAATGATAGTCGAAATAATTACAGGGGAAATGATAGTCGAAATAATTACAGGGGAAATGATAATCGAGGCAGACCTAGGTTTAACAAAAAAAGACCTTTCCAACAGGCAAACTCTGCACAACAAGAGTTTGATGGAGCCTGTAATACAGTAAATGATAGTGGTAACTCTAGGGCTATCACTGGTTGTGCTTTCGATTTTGGGAGAGCAACTGAATGCCCCCAATGCTTAACATTGTTCGACTCATCGACTGTATCTACTCTAAGTTGTGGTCACCCTCTTCCTGCTCTACCTGCTACAGTTGCGCATGATGGGAGAGGATCTCTCATCTTACATAAAGGTCTAATAAATGATAGGCTAGTCTCAGTACTTTTCGATTCGGGATGTACTACCGTCGGGGTTAGGGAGTCTCTGATAGATCCTTGCTGTGCCACTGGAAAAACAATCAAATGTGTTACATTTGGTGGTACTATGGAAAGTTATCCTACTGCTATTATTAGGATTGACACTCCTTCTTCACAGGAGATGTCCATGCATGTCTTCTTCCTAATCCTATTGCGGATCTTATAATCGGTCGTATTCATGGGGTTAAGGAATGCACCCCGCAACAAATTTCTAGTTGGGAGAAAAAAAACATTCAAACGGTCAATGCAGTGGTGACAAGAGCTCAAGCTCTTAATCCCCCAACTTCATCGGATAATAGTAATGAAGTTGATAGCCAAGACGAGCACTTGGTGATTTCCCATGACTCGTTTGTTAAACGTCAAGAAGAGGATCCTTCTTTGAAGAAATTCTTCCTTCTTGCAAAGAAAGGGGATCCCAATCAAAATACGAATCACAAATCGTATATTACTATGAAGAATGGTATATTGGTACGGATGGTACAACACTCGGACAAGTCTATGCACTCGCAAATTCTTGTGCCTAAGTGTATGAGAGCCTTAATTCTTCAGCATGCACACGATTCTCAGTGTGCTGGACACATGGGTTTTTCCAGAACTAAAACTAGAGTCCTTGCGTCATTCTTTTGGCCATTCGTGAATAAAGACATCCGAATTTATTGCCGATCTTGCAAAATTTGTCAAGAGGTCAAGTCTAGAGGTCCGAGACATGCTGCTCCTATTCAGGCTGCAGATATTCCGATTCGGCCGTTTCAGAAAATGGCTATAGACATCATTGGTCCGTTCAAAATTAAGTCAGCCAGAGGACACCAATTTATCCTCACTTGCGTGGACATGTGCACGCGTTGGCCAGAGGCTATTCCTCTGAAGAGCATATCAACTGTCGATATCGCTGATGCTCTTTGGCTCATATTTTCTCGTCTGGGATTCCCCGGAGAAATACTGTCGGACCACGGCACTCAGTTAATTTCGGACGTTATGTCTCAGGTAATGGCTACGCTAGACATTAAAAGGTCTCTCAGTAGTATTTATCATCCAATGTCCAATGGATTGGTAGAACGTCTTAACAGGACACTAAAGAACTTACTTGGCAAGATAACGGAGGATCATCCTGAAGATTGGGACAGGGTTTTACCTGCAGTCCTCTTTGCCTATAGAGAAGTTCCCAACGAGCATACAGGGTTTTCTCCTTTCGAACTTGTCTTTGGTGCGCAACCGCGCGGTCCGATGTCCTTGTTACACGATTTGATAACTTCTGATAATATTGACGATGATACACAATCGTCATATGAATATGTCATTGCTCTTAGAGAAAAGATTATCGAATCGTGCAGGTTAGCAACTTCATCTTCCGAATTTGCGAAAGAAAAAGCTAGGCGATTTGCTAACAAGAAAAGACGCCTACGTCAACTTTGTCCTGGAGACAAAGCATATGTCTTACTTCCCTCAAGAGAGAATAGACTTCTCATTTCATGGAAAGGTCCATACACTATTCATTCATATTCATAACCCTCCACTCCCAAAGGAGCATAGGCCTTCAACAAACACATGCCAAGTCCTCCTGTCACGTGCCATCATCTCAAGTTCTTTCCATGTTCTCCTCATCATTTTCACCTCTGTTTCCACCTCTCTTCTCCATGTACTTCTTGGTCTTCCTCTGCCTCTCTTGCCCTGGGGGTTCCAGAACAAGGACTGCCTTGTAATGCTATCAACAGGTTTCCTCAGTGTGTGTCCTATCCATCGCCATCGTCTTCTTCTCATCTCTTGTTCCACTGGCACTTGTCCAGTTCTTGTCATCAGTTCCACATTGGTAACCTTGTCATACCATTTTAATCCCTCTATTCTACGCAAGCACCCATTTATGAAAGTCTGTAGCTTTTTGGTTGTTGTCTTTGTTGTTCTCCATGTCTCCGAGCCATACAATAGGACTGACTTCACATTTGAGTTGAAGATTCTTATTTTCGTGTTGGATCCTATTTCTCTTGATCTCCATATATTTCCCAATGCAATGAAAGCTCCTCTTGCTTTTTGTATTCTTATTTTGATATCGCTGTCTGTCCCTCCAACTTTGTCTATATTACTGCCAAGATATGTGTATGATTCTACATCTTGTATTGGCGTTTCTTCAAGTTCAACCCTGTTTTCATTACCTGCATTTATTCGCATTATTTTTGTCTTTTCCCTGTGTATTTTCAGACCCAATTGCTGTGACCTCTCATCGAGTGTTTTCAATTTGTCCTGCATCTGATTACGGTTATGGGACAGGAGAGCCAAATCATCAGCAAAATCCAGATCATCCAACTGCTTAGTCAGAGTCCACTGGATTCCATTTCTGTTGTGTGTTGTCGATGATCTCATAACCCAATCTATTGCCAGCAAGAAAAGAAATGGAGACAAGAGGCATCCCTGTCGCACTCCTGTTCTTATCCCAAATGGTTCTGTAAGCTGTCCTTCATGAAGAACTCTGCACGTCATGTCTTCATAGGTTTTCTTTATTAAATTAATGATCTTCAGGGGAACTCCATAATGCCTCATCAATTTCCAAAGTGATTCTCTGTCCACACTGTCAAATGCTTTTTCGTAGTCCACAAATCCGATGTATAGTGGTGAATTCCATTCCAGACTTTGTTCAACTATTATTCTCAAAGTGGCTATCTGGTCTGTACATGATCTGTTTTGTCGAAAACCTGCTTGTTCATCTCTCAATTTCTTGTCTATGGACTCCTTTAATCTCTCAAGGATAATCCTGTTCAATACCTTTCCTGGCACTGATAGTAACATTATTCCTCTATAATTTGTGCACTCTTGTAGATTTCCCTTCTTAGGCAACTTAACCAGATATCCTTCCTTCCATTCTGCTGGTATCTCTTCCTTTTCCCAGACTTTACCAAGTAATTTATATAACATCTCTGTAGCCGTGTCGATATCTGCTTTGATGGCCTCTGCTGGAATGCCATCAGGTCCAGACGCTTTTCCATCTCTTAGAAGCTTTATGGCTTTCTTTATTTCTTCCTTCGTTGGTCTTTCACCGTTAATTTGTAGCTCTTCTTCTGCTGGCTGGATGTCCGGCGGGTTTTGTGGAGCTGGTCTATTGAGAAGGTCCCCAAAATATTCTGTCCACCTCTTCATTTGCTCTTGTATATTGCTGAGCAGTTTCCCATTCTTATCTTTTATGAGGCAACTTGTTTGCTTGTATTTCCCTGTTAGCTTCTTTGTGCTGCTATACAGTTCTCTCATATTTCCTTTGGCTGCAGCATCTTCTGCCTCTCTTGCCAACTCCTCAATATACTTCCTCTTGTCTCTTTTGATACTTCTTTTTACTTCTTTGTTTGCTTCTGTGTACACTTCTTGAGCCTTGGCTTTGGAACTTCTGGTTTTGCTTGTGTTTAACTCTGCTTTCTTGTTTTTTCTATCTTTTATCTTATTGATGGTTTCTGTTGTTATCCATGCTTTTTGTTGTCTTTCCCTTTTCCCCAGTATTTCTTCACATGTCTCCTTCCATACCGTTTTGACCTGCTGCCAATAGTCTTCTGTATTCTCTACATCTTCCAACTGTTGGAGCACTTGGAATTTGTTGGATACTGTGACCGCAAATTTGTCTCTTGTTTCTTGATTTCTTAGCTGTCCTACATTAAACTGTTGTCTATAATTTTGCATTGTTGCATATCTCTTGAGTTTCATTTTTACTTTGGCTATCAGAAGATGGTGATCTGATGCCACATCTGCTCCTCTATATACCTTTACATCCTGCAATGATGATCTAAACTTCTTCTTTATGCATATATGATCGATCTGATTTTCTGTTCTATGGTCTGGTGATATCCATGTTGCCTTGTGTATTCTCTTATGTGGAAACATGCTTCCTCCTATAGCCAGTTGATTTGAAGCACAGAAGTTTGCGAATAGTTCTCCATTTTCATTCATTACTCCTAGCCCATGTTTTCCCATGACTTCTTCAAATCCGGTATTGACTGTACCTATCTTTGCATTCATGTCACCCATCAAAATTGTGATGTCTCTTCTTTTTACTTTATCCATAATTTCCTGTAGTTTAGTATAAAATGCTTCTTTCACAGACTCTTCTTTGTCATTAGTTGGTGCATAACATTGGATGACATTGACATGAATTTTCTTTTTAGCTGTTTTGAAAATAGCTGTTATTATTCTGGGTCCCACAGCTTCCCATTCAATGAGTGCTTTCTGTGCTTCTTTAGATAACATAAGAGCTACCCCTTCACTGTGGTGTGAACTTTCGTCTTCATGTCCTGAGGACAGCACCAATTCACCTGTGATGAGTTTCTTCCTGTCTACCCCCTTCCACTTTGTTTCACACATTCCCAGAACCTCGATTTTGTATTCCCTCATTTCTGCTGCTACTTGTGCCACTTTCCCTTGTTCGTTCAATGTCCGAACATTCCAGGTGCCAAATCTGGAAGTTCTCCTAGAAGAAAGAAGGTTAGTCAGCAACACAGACTCCTTTCGGCTTTCTCTGTGTTGCATCATACGCCTCCCCGCGAGAGGACCTTCCCCTGTCTTGGATGGCTGTGTTTTATTTTCTTTATTTGACTTGTCCATATTTGTTGAAGTTTTTTGTGGTTTAAATTTTTTTTACAGGATGGGGTAACCGGCCCCATGCCCAACCCTCCTTAGTCGCCTTCTACGACATGCTTGGCAGGGGACAGTGTTACTATTCTTTGCTCCCCTTTCGGGCCCCAGTAACACACGGGTGATCCATACACTATAGTCTCCAAAATTTCCGATGTCGACTATATCGTCGATGTGGATGGAAAGCATAAAACCTTCCATATAAATATGCTAACAGAGTTTATTGAAGTCCAGACTATTTGCAGCCTATTTTTCAGGCGACGGACGACTCTCCAGTCCAACATGGTCACATCTCATCCCTGTCCGTTATACAGGATGAGGAAACTATTTTTTCTGACGTTAACTTACCTCTTCCTGCGATTCCACTGAATTCAACGGAATCGTGGAGGGACGTTACAATCTCTTCGAACTTGTCTTTTGAGGAGCAACGTCAAGTATCCTCTACGCTACAATCATATCAGGATGTCCTTACCGACATTCCTGGACACACAGATGTCATAGAACATGACATCATACTTACTGATCGTAATCCGATCAGAGTAAGACCATACCCAATACCTATTCATTTTCAAGCACAAGTCGAGAAAGAATTGGATGAAATGATTCAACTGCAAATAATTGAACCATCCACTTCAGCTTATTCTTCGTCGATAGTTATTGTTCGAAAGAAAGACAATAACATACGTCTTTGCGTTGACTATCGCAAATTAAATCAAGTTACGAAGTTCGATGCTGAACCTATGCCATTATTAGATGATCTACTTATTAGACTTTCTAAAGCTAAATTCTTTACTAAACTAGACTTGTCGAAAGGTTATTGGCAAGTCCCACTGACGGAACACGCCAAACCTCTCACTGCTTTTTCGACACCTAGGGGTCTGTTTCAATGGAATTTTATGCCTTTCGGGCTTATGAACGCCCCAGCGACTTTCGTGCGCATGATGCGACGAATTCTATCAGATCGTGCAGATGTCATCGCATATTTAGACGACATCTGTCTTTTCAGCGATACTTGGGAAGAACACTATTTGGGTCTAAAGGAATTGCTATCTACTCTACGTGAGCATAGTTTGACTGCAAAACCCTCTAAAGCTTTTGTTGGGTTTAGTGAAATTTCCTTCCTAGGTCATCGAGTTGGTCATGGTCTGTTGAAGACAGAGGACCAAAACATTTCGAAGATATTAAATATCTCGGTTCCGAAGACAAAAAAGCAAGTGCGTAGTCTCTTGGGATTGATACAATTCTATGGAAGATTCATTGAGAATCTGTCCTCCATTATGGCACCACTTTCATCGTTATTGAAAAAAGGTTCTCCTAATATGGTGCGTTGGTCCCAGGAATGCCAATCTTCATTGGATCAGGTTAAGAATTTGTTCTCATCTCATCCTATCTTAAGACTACCAACGATTGATAAGACTTTTGTTCTTCGTAGTGATGCCTCTTCCACTGGGATTGGAGCGGCACTAATGCAGGAATATTCAGGAACTCTGCATCCTGTAATGTATATTTCTAGGAAGCTAAATGCGGCAGAAAGGAATTACTCGGTTTTAGACCGTGAATTGTTGGCTATGGTTTGGTCCATTCTTAAGCTACAAAGGTTCCTTCTGGGCGCGCATTTCTTTATGGAAACCGACCAAAAAGCTCTTACGGCTATGCAAAGTAAGGATTTGAAGAGCTCGAGATCTACTCGTTATGCTATTGCTCTTCAGCCTTTCCATTTCACGGTGCGAGCTATCCGTGGTTCGGATAATGTGATGGCGGACATATTGTCCAGATGCCCACATGATTCCAGTTAAATCTTGTGTCCTAGTTTTTCCTGATACACTTTCAGACTTAGGTCTGTCCTTAATATCCTAATATGTTGTAATACAAATGTATTTGGATGATGTTTAGATAATTTAACAAATTTCATTTTGTCCATCCATCAGTGATATGTTGCTAATATAGCATTGTAATTCATGACATTTGTATATTGCTATAATTATAGTATTTAGTAATGATTGATATATGATTGGTATTGCCAGCAACTTAGGTTTCTTTAATGGTACCCCCTTAGTTTGTTTGGCTTAAAGGAAATATTTTCTCCTATGTTGGGAGATGATTTGTATCCTCTTCAGACGCTTTGTTTATGCGTCTATTGTACCTGATATTAGGTTCATTTTTTCATGAGCACATAAGTGATACTTGTGCAATCTTGCTCATGGACATATTAAAAAAAAAAAAAATTCATTTTTTTTTTACAGGGGGGTGGTAGTAATATGTTGCTGTCATTTTTGACGGAGTCATCTGTCAAGTTATTTGCTTATGTTTTTATCATAAGAATAATTGTGTCTTTACCTGCGATGTCAGGTTGATTAGGGGTTGTCTTCCCTTGTTTATTCATTCATTGTGTTTGACCTTTAGGGTCAAAGGTAGACAGTTCGGGCGTATGCCCATGGGCAGGTTTTTTTAAGCGGGAGTTGAGTTAGACTTCCGGCAAGCCGGGAAGTGTCCTGGTTTCTGAAGGGACGAGAGTCCATTGTGTTTTTCGGGGAGAATCTTCGAAGTGACTGCACTGGCAGTTTTCCCCAGTGAATCTCTGTGCGTTGGAATGACAGCAGAGTTCCTTGTTAAGTTCTGTGGACTCGGTTACAGGTAATACCGACTTTTTCCATTACTATGCTTTCGGTAGCAGAACATGTTAGAAGATTGCCTAGTCTGTGAACTGCAGCTCACCGGTCCTCCATTTCAGAACTTATATGTTGTGCTCAAGGTAGCCATCCAAGACTATTAGTCTTCATACCATCCAGAAATCCAGTGACGAAGATATATTGTGGGAGCCGCAGATTGGCGGCATATTTATGTCTACAATAAGCATTACTGCAGGGTTGATGGTAACCTGCTTATCAGAAGTACACAGCCGACGTCAGAACGAGGCCTGTGTTTTCGGCTATTATACTACAGCCTGATAATGTGCAATTGGCGGGGAATGCCAAGTTGCACCTATGTGTCAAAGTGATTAAGGTATCTGACGCGTTTAGTCAGTAATCCCAGGGCGACGCCACGAACTGTCCTTATTGAAGAACATTGTATTGACCATGCACGAATATTCAAATGTTTACCAGCTTGCTGAATGCCTAATGTATACCTATCGATTTCCGGTCAGCATGACCTTGTTTACACTGACTGTTCCTGTTGATACCATGTGTGTTCTCGTCAATAAATGTTTTGAAACGTGCCTGCAGTGTCCAAGCATCCTTGACTACTGCATGTGAGTGTATGGGTTGCAGGGTCTACATACATACGAGCCTAAACACATTCGCGCCTTCATTCGCACCCACACTCAGTTCATCATACGCTCGCACTACACACCTAACAACATGTATACTGTCTTGGGCCAGTGATCACCTCAACAAGAGAAAAAGTACAGTTACATTTTTGGTGGACCAGTTACGTGGGCTCTTCTGATACATTTCTTGTGGACAGAGCGAGCAATTAACATTATTGATGACATTAATGTGGTCCAGAAATTTACATTTCATGGGGCTATTTGCGTGAGAAGGACAAGTACACATTACATTTCTGATCTGTGGGTCTAAGCTACACACTGGACAGCTGTAACACACATCGCTAATTCTACACTTGCAAGTTTTGGCTACAACAGGACAGAAATAGGTCATCAACTGTTGACCCAGATAAACAGTGCTAGCATTTATGTTATAATGCTACATAAACCACAACAGGACAAGTACTGAAGTTAACATCTAGGCATTTGCTACGTGGACCACAACTGCAAGTCGAGTCCCTTTTTGTAAACGGTACCGCTGGTCGTTTACACGTTTCAGTCAACAACAGACTTTTCTACGCCCGAGCATTCAAGCTACATTGTTCGAGGTCAAGTGTTTGTAAACAGTACGTGGAAATTGTAAACATTCAATGTGCAAGTCCTAAGTCGAGAAGGTCATAGTAACTTTTGTTCGTGAATACCACTTTATGCTACAGTGGATTTGACATTCAGTGCGCGCTTGACATTTTGTTTCTGTGTTCGCAAGGAGCAAGTTAGTTACTTTAATTTCATGTGTGACTAACTTGTTTGCAACACATTGAATTGATTGCTATTTATGTTAATTGTACTATTTTTGTGTATTTTTCTTGTGTTTTTTGCGGGTTTTCGGTTGGTGGGTCTTACAGTAAATATGCCACTTAATCGAGGGTTACTGTAAGCGTTCTGTAGGGATTGCAATTTTCTTAATTGAAATTTGCTAGCGACTTTTGTTGCTATTTTTTTTTTTTAGCTGTGACGACATCAGTTAGTGTTGTTTTCGTTATTTTTCCGTTCTTTGATTTTCGATTAATTTTGTTTGTATCTGTTCTTCTCTCATTCCTTCCGTTTATTTCTTTACACCTTTTCGTTTATAACAGTGTTGCCATTTGTCTTGTTTATTTTTCGCGGTCATCATTACACATTTGTGTAACATTTTCTTTACTTTTTGCTGTATTGTTTATTTGACTTCCGCGAACGTTTTCGGTCATTGTTCTGTATCTTTGTCTTTGTATTTATGATTGTACTACATTATTGTCATACACAGTCTACATACATACACTTGGTCATGTATTATTATTATTATTGATAAGGTACACTCTTCATATAGAGATTGTTAATAAAATATTATTATATAAGATATTTATACAAGTTCTTTGATAAAAGACTTGTTATCCACAAAGATTGAAACAAGGTGAAATACATATTCAAGTTCTTTAAAAAAAAAAAGACTTGTGCCCATAGTGAGTGGGATATAAAGGAATTATTTTCCACAGGTACTCAAGTGATTTTTTGTTACATTATAAACAAGAGGACCATACAAGGTCTTTGTCTAAGACTAAGAGAGTGAAATAAAGTGAAGTGAGTATACAAGTCTAGCATTTCAGACTTGTCTCCCATTGAAGTGGGATAAGGTAATTGTTAATTTTTTAAGGTTTCTGATCTCATTAGACAGAATGTCTACATTGGATTTCTTCATCCAGCAAGGGTTGACCCTTGGTAAGTCTGGTAAAGAATTGGAAGAATATTCATCTGCTCAATTCGCCATTGCATTAAAGTCAGAAGAAAAGAAACAAAAAGAGGAAATTAAATTGAAAGCAGAAGCTGAACAAAGGAGAGCAGATGCTGAACTAAAGAAGCTAGATGCTGAGAATAGAAGATTAGAACTTGAAGAGAAAAGGTATCAAAGAGAAGCTGCTGCTGAGGAGAGAAAAGCTCAAGCTGCTGCTGAGGAGAGAAAAGCTCAAGCTGCTGCTGAGGAGAGAAAGCTCAAGCTGATGAAAGAAAATTCCAGATGGAAATGGAAGACAAAAAACTTCAAGCTGCTGCAGAGGAGAAAAAAATTCAAGCTCAAGCTGCTGCAGAGGAGAAAAAAAATTCAAGCTCAAGCTGCTGCAGAGGAGAGAAAACTTCAAGCTGCTGCAGAGGAGAGAAAACTTCAAGCTGCTGCTGAGGCTGAAATTAGAAAAATGGAACATGAGGAAAGAAAACAGAAGATGGAACTTGATGAAAGACTCGCAACTTTGGAGTTAGAGAAATTGAAATTGGCGAGTACGGGTGCTCAGCAAACAACTTCGAGTACGACAAAGGAGTTTGTTAATAGGATTAAATTGCCTCATTTCAATCCTTTAAAGGATGACGTAGCAGATTATCTAGATAGATTCCAATTTTTATGCGATACGCATAACATAAAAAAGGAAAAATATGTTGAACAACTGATGGAATTTTTTACAGGTGACACAGTGACTACTCTTATGACAATAGACGAACATGACAGGACTAATTATGATGTTGTCAGAGCAGCATTGCTAAAAAAATACCAACTAAAAGAAGAAGACTATCGTCTTCGTTTTAGGACAATGTTGCCAGAAAATGGAGTAGATTTCTCTGATTTTGTTACAAAAATACGTCGTACATTTACACGATGGGTTGAGTTGTCTCAGACTGAGAAAACATATGAAGGTCTAATGGACTTATTATTGCGAGATAAGGTTTTGTCATCTGTTAATGATTCTTTTCTTGCATTCCTTCATGAGCGTAAGCCTAAAAACTTAAAAGATATGGAGGAATACTGTTGTCAGTATGCCACCGCGCATCCCCATGCTACAGTTAGCAATTCTAAAGTGAAAGAAGGGTTGCCAGCTGCTTCGGCAACACCATATGGCCCTAATTTCAAAAAAAAATTTCAGGGTGCTCAACAAAACTGGAATAGGGGAAGTAATCAGAATTACACTCAGAAGCGGAGTAATCCAACACATGATGGTTCTTCGTCTATGAATTGGAGACAAGATGGTAGTTCTCGTAATTTTAGTGGTAATAATTTGAGACACTTTCGCAAAGGCTATCCAAATAATAACTATTCGAATTTTCGAGGTAATCATTCTCGACGTCAAGATTATGACGATGGTGAATTTAGAAACCGGGATTCAAACCGGAATGATGATTACAATAGGCAATATGATAACAATTACAGGGGAAATGATAGTCGAAATAATTACAGGGGAAATGATAAAATCGGGGAGGCAGACCTAGGTTTAACAAAAAAAGACCTTTCCAACAGGCAAACTCTGCACAACAAGAGTTTGATGGAGCCTGTAATACAGTAAATGATAGTGGTAACTCTAGGGCTATCACTGGTTGTGCTTTCGATTTTGGGAGAGCAACTGAATGCCCCCAATGCTTAACATTGTTCGACTCATCGACTGTATCTACGCTAAGTTGTGGTCACCCTCTTCCTGCTCTACCTGCTACAGTTGCGCATGATGGGAGAGGATCTCTCATCTTACATAAAGGTCTAATAAATGATAGGCTAGTCTCAGTACTTTTCGATTCGGGATGTACTACCGTCGGGGTTAGGGAGTCTCTGATAGATCCTTGCTGTGCCACTGGAAAAACAATCAAATGTGTTACATTTGGTGGTACTATGGAAAGTTATCCTACTGCTATTATTAGGATTGACACTCCTTTCTTCACAGGAGATGTCCATGCATGTCTTCTTCCTAATCCTATTGCGGATCTTATAATCGGTCGTATTCATGGGGTTAAGGAATGCACCCCGCAACAAATTTCTAGTTGGGAGAAAAAAAACATTCAAACGGTCAATGCAGTGGTGACAAGAGCTCAAGCTCTTAATCCCCCAACTTCATCTGATAATAGTAATGAAGTTGATAGCCAAGACGAGCACTTGGTGATTTCCCATGACTCGTTTGTTAAACGTCAAGAAGAGGATCCTTCTTTGAAGAAATACTTCCTTCTTGCAAAGAAAGGGGATCCCAATCAAAATACGAATCACAAATCGTATATTACTATGAAGAATGGTATATTGGTACGAATGGTACAACACTCGGACAAGTCTATGCACTCGCAAATTCTTGTGCCTAAGTGTATGAGAGCCTTAATTCTTCGGCATGCACACGATTCTCAGTGTGCTGGACACATGGGTTTTTCCAGAACTAAAACTAGAGTCCTTGCGTCTTTCTTTTGGCCATTCGTGAATAAAGACATCCGAATTTATTGCCGATCTTGCAAAATTTGTCAAGAGGTCAAGTCTAGAGGTCCGAGACATGCTGCTCCTATTCAGGCTGCAGATATTCCGATTCGGCCGTTTCAGAAAATGGCTATAGACATCATTGGTCCGTTCAAAATTAAGTCAGCCAGAGGACACCAATTTATCCTCACTTGCGTGCACATGTCCACGCGTTGGCCAGAGGCTATTCCTCTGAAGAGCATATCAACTGTCGATATCGCTGATGCTCTTTGGCTCGTATTTTCTCGTCTGGGATTCCCCGGAGAAATACTGTCGGATCACGGCACTCAGTTAATTTCGGACGTTATGTCTCAGGTAATGGCTACGCTAGACATTAAAAGGTCTCTCAGTAGTATTTATCATCCAATGTCCAATGGATTGGTAGAACGTCTTAACAGGACACTAAAGAACTTACTTGGCAAGATAACGGAGGATCATCCTGAAGATTGGGACAGGGTTTTACCTGCAGTCCTCTTTGCCTATAGAGAAGTTCCCAACGAGCATACAGGGTTTTCTCCTTTCGAACTTGTCTTTGGCGCGCAACCGCGCGGTCCGATGTCCTTGTTACACGATTTGATAACTTCCGATAATATTGACGATGATACACAATCGTCATATGAATATGTCATTGCTCTTAGAGAAAAGATTATCGAATCGTGCAGGTTAGCAACTTCATCTTCCGAATTTGCGAAAGAAAAAGCTAGGCGATTTGCTAACAAGAAAAGACGCCTACGTCAACTTTGTCCTGGAGACAAAGCATATGTCTTACTGCCCTCAAGAGAGAATAGACTTCTCATTTCATGGAAAGGTCCATACACTATAGTCTCGAAAATTTCTGATGTCGACTATATTGTCGATGTGGATGGAAGGCATAAAACCTTCCATATAAATATGCTAACAGAGTTTATTGAACGTCCAGACTATTTGCAGCCTATTTTCCAGGCGACGGACGACTCTCCAGTCCAACATGGTCACATCTCATCCCTGTCCGTTATACAGGATGAGGAAACTATTTTTTCTGACGTTAACTTACCTCTTTCTGCGATTCCACTTACTTCAACGGAATCGTGGAGGGACGTTACAATCTCTTCGAACTTGTCTTTTGAGGAGCAACGTCAAGTATCCTCTACGCTACAATCATATCAGGATGTCCTTACCGACATTCCTGGACACACAGATGTCATAGAACATGACATCATACTTACTGATCGTAATCCGATCAGAGTAAGACCATACCCAATACCTATTCATTTTCAAGCACAAGTCGAGAAAGAATTGGATGAAATGATTCAACTGCAAATAATTGAACCATCCACTTCAGCTTATTCTTCGTCGATAGTTATTGTTCGAAAGAAAGACAATAACATACGTCTTTGCGTTGACTATCGCAAATTAAATCAAGTTACGAAGTTCGATGCTGAACCTATGCCGTTATTAGATGATCTACTTATTAGACTTTCTAAAGCTAAATTCTTTACTAAACTAGACTTGTCGAAAGGTTATTGGCAAGTCCCACTGACGGAACACGCCAAACCTCTCACTGCTTTTTCGACACCTAGGGGTCTGTTTCAATGGAATTTTATGCCTTTCGGGCTTATGAACGCCCCAGCGACTTTCGTGCGCATGATGCGACGAATTCTATCAGATCGTGCAGATGTCATTGCATATTTAGACGACATCTGTCTTTTCAGCGATACTTGGGAAGAACACTATTTGGGTCTAAAGGAATTGCTATCTACTCTACGTGAGCATAGTTTGACTGCAAAACCCTCTAAAGCTTTTGTTGGGTTTAGTGAAATTTCCTTCCTAGGTCATCGAGTTGGTCATGGTCTGTTGAAGACAGAGGACCAAAACATTTCGAAGATATTAAATATCTCGGTTCCGAAGACAAAAAAGCAAGTGCGTAGTCTCTTGGGATTGATACAATTCTATGGAAGATTCATTGAGAATCTGTCCTCCATTATGGCACCACTTTCATCGTTATTGAAAAAAGGTTCTCCTAATATGGTGCGTTGGTCCCAAGAATGCCAATCTTCATTGGATCAGGTTAAGAATTTGTTCTCATCTCATCCTATCTTAAGACTACCAACGATTGATAAGACTTTTGTTCTTCGTAGTGATGCCTCTTCCACTGGGATTGGAGCGGCACTAATGCAGGAATATTCAGGAACTCTGCATCCTGTAATGTATATTTCTAGGAAGCTAAATGCGGCAGAAAGGAATTACTCGGTTTTAGACCGTGAATTGTTGGCTATGGTTTGGTCCATTCTTAAGCTACAAAGGTTCCTTCTGGGCGCGCATTTCTTTATGGAAACCGACCAAAAAGCTCTTACGGCTATGCAAAGTAAGGATTTGAAGAGCTCGAGATCTACTCGTTATGCTATTGCTCTTCAGCCTTTCCATTTCACGGTGCGAGCTATCCGTGGTTCGGATAATGTGATGGCGGACATATTGTCTAGATGCCCACATGATTCCAGTTAAATCTTGTGTCCTAGTTTTTCCTGATACACTTTCAGACTTAGGTCTGTCCTTAATATCCTAATATGTTGTAATACAAATGTATTTGGATGATGTTTAGATAATTTAACAAATTTCATTTTGTCCATCCATCAGTGATATGTTGCTAATATAGCATTGTAATTCATGACATTTGTATATTGCTATAATTATAGTATTTAGTAATGTTTGATATATGATTGGTATTGCCAGCAACTTAGGTTTCTTTAATGGTACCCCTTAGTTTGTTTGGCTTAAAGGAAATATTTTCTCCTATGTTGGGAGATGATTTGTATCCTCTTCAGACGCTTTGTTTATGCGTCTATTGTACCTGATATTAGGTTCATTTTTTTCATGAGCACATAAGTGATACTTGTGCAATCTTGCTCATGGACATATTAAAAAAAAAAAAAATTCATTTTTTTTTACAGGGGGGTGGTAGTAATATGTTGCTGTCATTTTTGACGGAGTCATCTGTCAAGTTATTTGCTTATGTTTTTATCATAAGAATAATTGTGTCTTTACCTGCGATGTCAGGTTGATTAGGGGTTGTCTTCCCTTGTTTATTCATTCATTGTGTTTGACCTTTAGGGTCAAAGGTAGACAGTTCGGGCGTATGCCCATGGGCAGGTTTTTTTAAGCGGGAGTTGAGTTAGACTTCCGGCAAGCCGGGAAGTGTCCTGGTTTCTGAAGGGACGAGAGTCCATTGTGTTTTTCGGGGAGAATCTTCGAAGTGACTGCACTGGCAGTTTTCCCCAGTGAATCTCTGTGCGTTGGAATGACAGCAGAGTTCCTTGTTAAGTTCTGTGGACTCGGTTACAGGTAATACCGACTTTTTCCATTACTATGCTTTCGGTAGCAGAACATGTTAGAAGATTGCCTAGTCTGTGAACTGCAGCTCACCGGTCCTCCATTACAGAACATATATGTTGTGCTCAAGGTAGCCATCCAAGACTATTAGTCTTCATACCATCCAGAAATCCAGTGACGAAGATATATTGTGGGAGCCGCAGATTGGCGGCATATTTATGTCTACAATAAGCATTACTGCAGGGTTGATGGTAACCTGCTTATCAGAAGTACACAGCCGACGTCAGAACGAGGCCTGTGTTTTCGGCTATTATACTACAGCCTGATAATGTGCAATTGGCGGGGAATGCCAAGTTGCACCTATGTGTCAAAGTGATTAAGGTATCTGACGCGTTTAGTCAGTAATCCCAGGGCGACGCCACGAACTGTCCTTATTGAAGAACATTGTATTGACCATGCACGAATATTCAAATGTTTACCAGCTTGCTGAATGCCTAATGTATACCTATCGATTTCCGGTCAGCATGACCTTGTTTACACTGACTGTTCCTGTTGATACCATGTGTGTTCTCGTCAATAAATGTTTTGAAACGTGTCTGCAGTGTCCAAGCATCCTTGACTACTGCATGTGAGTGTATGGGTTGCGGGGTCTACATACATAAGAGCCTAAACACATTCGCGCCTTCATTCGCACCCACACTCAGTTCATTATACGCTCGCACTACACACCTAACAACCTGTATACTGTCTTGGGCCAGTGATCACCTCAACAAGAGAAAAAGTACTGTTACAGTAGGGATAAATAACGAGCTGCATTTGTCATCAACTAATAAAAGAGACACCCTTGGAGCACAGGATAGGTATAGCGAGAAGGTGACTTACTTCACAGCTCTCCTCTACAGCTACCAACTAGAACTTTGCAGTTAACTACCTGACTTGTCCTATGCAATCCTTACCACTAGTTCACCAGTTGTCTTCTCCATTTCTGGGAACTATATCTATTATATTCCATCTAACTTCCATCTCGCCACAGTTCAAAACCAACACCACCTTGATTTCAGAAGCATAACTACCAAAAATTATCCCCTTTTCGCTAATTTTCAATGCCACCATAACTTTTAAGCAATACTACCAACAATCGTTTTCTTACCATCGTACGCCTGAGCAGGTTGTCCTGGTTCCACATTTCTTACTGCCAGGGCAGCTGGAAAAAAAAATTTCACAGTTCACAAACACAAGAAAACGATATGGATGCTTGATTTGGTATGTAAAGGAAAAAAATTAATATGAGGAGATGTTAAACGGAAAAAAAACCAAATCCACAGAGCCAAGAAAAGCAAATACAAATGAAGAGAGTAGTAAAGAAAGGAGAGTAGGATGAGAATTGAGCTCGGGATTTCCTCGCTTTGCTATGGAGATTTAGATTATATTGTAACACATATTCGTAGAATTTATTTTAATAATGTTTAAAAAAGAGAAGACAGAGATAGAGCCTGAATGCATGAAAGTTATTACATAATGTTAAAACATGCAAAATTAACTGAAAAATAAAGTTATAACAAAATGTTACAACATACAAAATTAACAGAAACAGAGATAGATGAGACAGAGAGTAGATAATGGACACTGCAGTTACATTGCATGGAAGAAAGTCAACAGCAGATTTGATGAAAATGGCTAGGGCGTGGACTTTGTGGAGGACGCCTTTGCCACTGACACGCCACTTATAGAAGAACAGGAAGAAAGAAGACATAGTTATCATTGGTTTATTGCGATATACTTTTTTTTTTTACAAACTGGCATCGGGTATCTATGTGTTGATACGGTCTATTGACCTTCTTTAGTCATCATATCTGGCATTCATGCGTTGTGGAATGATATAAATTAGAATCCACTTTATTACTGTAGATTCAAATACTTAGGCACTTTTGTAACATCAGACGGAAGATGCATCTCAGAAGTGAAGAGTGGAATAACCCAGGCAAATGCAGCATTCTATAAAACGAAAAGCATTTTAAGCAACAACTCTTTATCAATGGAAGTAAGAACGAGAGTTCTTCAGTGTTATGTGCTAATCCTGACAGACGGAAGTGAGTCATGGGCAATTTGTTAATAAGTAGCAAAAACACTAGAAGTTACAGAGATGTGGTTTTACCGAAGGTTGTTAAAAACACCATGGACACGCTAAACAGAGTAATGGGGATTCCTGAAAGAAGCCACTCAGCAAAGGAAATGTATTCCTCATGTCAGAATAAAGCAATCCACTTTCTTTGGGCGTGGTATAAGAAGAAGGAAGCTGGAGTATATCGTGACAACAGGAAAGATAGAAGGAATAAGAGATAGGGGACGACAAATAGAGAAGATACCTGGACAGTTTAACATCATTGAATGGAAAGAAGTCAACAATAGAATTGATACATAGTATTGGATACTGGAAGTTGTAGAGAGACATGATCGCCTTCGCCACAAGGCATAGTACTTGAAGATGGACAATATGTAAATGGACATGAAAGAGCTGGTAGAAGTAAAGTGAAGAGAAACTGATAAGGATAGAGAAACATGGAAGCGTTGGTCCTAGCTTACATCTGACTCTAAGGATACGGTCGTGGCAACGGAAGAAACTACATCGCAACATATTCTTCTGTTGACAAGCAAGTAACCATTCAAAAACATTAGGCAGGGGAAGCGGGATAATTATGTTGTGTTCTTTTTTGTCGCATGTCCTGATGACGGCTCTAAATAATGCTCCACTGGTTGTTACACTCATTTACTTTACATTTCAGCTTCATTGGATCTTTGTAGTCAAACTTATCAATGGCCCGTGCACTGCGAACAAATTTGAAAAGACTGTGCTATTTCACTCGTTGTTGACATTAGCTTTCGCCGTGCAACACCAATTTCTTATTTTCCAGAAAAGCTGAGGGGTGTGATGATTTGATTGAAATGTCTGACACTTTGGTCTGAGTGGTCTGCCCTGTTTTCTTTCTATTTTTTGTTTACGTCCACTGTTCTGTCTATTGCTCTTAATCGCTCTAATTCTGTCAATTGCCCAGTCAATCGTGCGTGGGTCAGGTGAAAGTCCACCCCTTTGCATGCGGAATAGCGGCATTTAGCCAACAGTCTTTTATTTAGCGCTTCGTGGTGAGCGGCAAGTTGCAGTTTCTTTGAGCAGAGAGTACCCCTGAGCAAGGGGAAATTTCTCTGCCTTTTATTTTATGCCGTCCTCGGGTTATCGTCCAGAACGCAGGACGCTGGTACAACGGGGGAAGCGTTGCAATATTACGCCTTTCTCTCGTCTCGCGAGGCGGCCGGGGAAGCTTTCCCATGTGGTCGTACGCCTGGTTTGATTCATCTCGAGCGGGCTGGAAGAACCCCTGCGGAACACCTGTAGATTTTTCTTACTATTTAAGCTAAGCATCCCTAGCTCTCTTTACCATTTGTCTCTACGAGGATCTTTGCTGCCTAGTGACGAGTTATTCCGTTGACAGCTAATAACTGTTATAGTGTAGAAATTGATTCCTTGCTTGATAAGCAAATAACTTACTTAGTTAATTTCTTAGGGTTTTTTTCTAGCTTAATCATATAGAGTCGAGATCCCGTGTTACGTTATTTCATCTCTCTCTCTCTCTCTCTCTCTCTCTCTCTCTCTCTCTATATATATATATATATATATATATATATATATATATATATATATATATATATATATATATATATTTCTTAAAGTAAAGTAATTTTTGTGTGACCGGGAGTTCTGATTTTTATTAAGCACGATACCAATTTAAAATCCGCTTAGAGTTAACGCGAAGAGGGATTATTTTTGTGAGACAGAAGAGTGAGCCTAATGTATATCATTTTTTTCAAGCTGTTTTCCAGTTGGACATGCGTACAATTAATTCTCTAAAGAGTTTTTGCTATTCCTTTGTTTGATACTAGTGAGTCTCCGCGCAACGTAAATTTTATAACACTTCCAGTATAGTCCCAATTGGAGAAGTTATCTCATGGGCACTTGTATTTATATATTCATGTTTTGAATGGGTAACCTTCGATCGCCTAGTGCGTGAGTCATGGCGTGTATGTGTGAAGCAGTGTCAGTTAGACGCGCGCGCGCGCAGACTGTGCGCCAGCTAAGTATTGGCCGGGAGTACCTGTGTTATTGATTTAAGCGCTAGGCTAATACAGCGAGTGAGAACGGGTGAAAGTAGATGTACAAAATATGACTGCCATTTTTTTTTTGCAAAGTACTTGTACATGTGTTGTGGTCTAGCGAAAGAACGTAACGGGGGATTTGTTTGTAAATATTAGAGATGGTTGTACCGTGGTTAATGTTAGTTTTGACTTGTTTGTATTTTTCAGAGAGTGGTCACAAGCCTGTAATTTGTGCTCTCTGTCTCTGACTCTTATTTTGAGCACCTTACGTTACCAAGGGTCCACCGGACATCTGCTGCATGTTTGTCATAAACCGATCTACTGCGAATACATATCGTCACAAAAATATATATCTCACGGCAGACCAATCATCCTGTCCATGTTCATTCTACAAGTTGGTCTTTGCTCACAGCATTTAAAAGGATATACCTCTCCAGCCATACGGGCTGCCACCTTTGCCATCGAATCGTGTCGGCAACGCCGTCAGACACATTAACAGCCAGTAAACCCGGAGTAGATTGCAGTAATTAGCAGACAATCTTCACCTTGCCAATAATAATCACCTGGCTGAAACTCAAGTCATCTTTATCAAAAACATAAGGGCGCATCCCTTGAGGCCCACTTATATTCGTTGTGTCAGCAGTGATCATTATTTCTCGGCTAGGCGGATTTAGCAGTGAGTGCATGTATATTCGCACTAGTGTTGTCTCCTTCAACCGCGCCCTGGAAAGTGGGTGTGCGCTTGGATTTATTTAAAAGCTGTTCCACTGGGAGCTTATTTCCGCATCATTTGGATTTACCATTTAGAGGAACAGGGTTGATTTCCTTAGCGGTGTATTACCTTTAGCTACCAAGAAAGAAGAACTTTATAGGCTAGGCCGTCTCTATCACAAGGGACTGGGGGCATACCCCATTTAGTTACACTTAGTAGCGAAAAAGTATTTGGTTGGTGGTGTGGAGTGAGGCGATTTGCTTGTGTGTGATTGAATAAAGTCTGTTGTCATTTGTTCCGGTGGTGTTAACGTGATAACTTCACTAGTCTTACAAAGCCAGTGGAGACACTTTTTTATTTCTTCGATGTAGTGGATATCTTTAATAAACATATGTATGTGTAATAAGTGGTCAGAATCTATTCTATTTTAACTATCACTTGATGTTTGCTGTGTGTCCTTACTGTAGTAGATTATTCTATTTAGCATTTGGAGGACGGGTGAGAGATTGACATCTTAAACGCAGTCGGAGTATGGTGGAGAAGTAGTCATTTAGAGATCATTATATATCTCACTACTCTCCAGACGTCATATCTCTCCCCATAATTTCATTAGTGACTCTATTTTCTCTACTTTCCCGTTACACATTCATATTCTGTGTAAACTCAAACATTCTCTATTTCCCACACTCGCGACCCGGCGGGGGGGTGGGGGGGGGGGGGATATTTTCATTACTTTTTACAGCACATTTCACTTAAACAATTAGTAGAGTATTATGATACGTAATTTCTATGAAATGTCTCTTTAATCTGTAATTTCTCTGCCATTTGTTAAAGTCCCTAACATGCAACACCTGTTCTATACACTGTAAATTCCACAGTAAATGAGATGCCACAATCAACATTTTTTTTATTGCAGCTTTTAAACTGAATGTCACATTTGAACACTCACCTTTCAAGTTCTCAATTTCTGTCCAAATATTGTCGCAGTCACATTCCGTTGTTGCCACGTAGTTAGGCGGTGGTAGTTCTGAAAGACATATATGTATACATATATTTTTTTTTAATGGAGCGTTTGTTGAATAAGGAAGACTACATAAATCTAACGTTTTGACAAGGGTATTAATAATAAGTAAAAACTATATACAGACCAGTTTTACATAATGAAAGGGACAGTGTTTCTGCCAAATAGGACTTTATCAGGAAATAAAAAACAACGACACAAAAGGATAATAAACGAATGTAGAAAATAGTGTAGTGATTTTTAAAAAGGTTTACATCAACTCTTGAATCTATCAGAAGAATTCATAAACAATATCTCACAGTTCTAAACGGAAATTTTAAATCGTTTCTGTTGAGTAAATGTTTTACTGTACTGATGTGGTGTGAATGTTATACTCAACTGATGTATTGTGAATGTTGTACTGCGCCATTGTGGTGCGAATGTTATACTCCACTGATGTATTGTGAATGTCGTACTGCACTAATGAGGTGTGAATATTATACCCCATTGATGTCTTGTGAATAGTTTACCTTAACGATATATGGTGATATACACTATTGGTGTACACTATTAATATGGTGAAAATGTTGTTCCGTATTGATGTATTGTGAATGTTGTACTGCACCGATGTGGTGTGAATGCTGGGCTCTGCTGATGTATATGTTTATCTTATTGATGAAGTGCAAAAGTCGTACTCAAGTGCTATGGTGATAATGATGTACTGTTTTGATCGCCGTTTGACTAGGGAAAAACAAACAGTTGAAAGAAACCGAATGGGAGCAAGGCAAAGAATGGCAATTATGAAAAAGAATTTCTGTTTTCATAGGGTGCAGATGAGAAAATGTTAAAGACGTTAAACACAGGGCCAATGAGACCAGTCCTAGGTTATGGCAGTGCAGCATGGGCAACAGCAGCTAAGTCAAATTTCGATAAAATCAGCAGACTCCAAAATCAAGCAATCAGAATTATAACGCGAGGAATGAAGGCAACACCTATAAAAGAGCTCGAAAAGATTACATGCCTCCAAACAATGGAGGATAGAAAAGACAGCAGGACTCAGCAACAAGCTGAAAAATTCAAGAGACTAACAGACCATCCAATGTACCATAGAATAAATGCTCTTAGAATGCAAAGATTCAAGCGAAGCAACTTTGTAGAATCAACCACAACATAGATGAGAGCAGTTCCCATAAATGCAGTATCAACTATTAAACCGATCTACACTGCACACACGCTTCCACTTTGAAATCAACATGGTTTCCCTGAAATGATAGAAACATTTGAGGAACTGAGAGAAAGAAGAGCCCAGACTGCAACAGAGAGAAAATCCATAACGACAAAATACATAGAGAAGCATTACCCATGCAACACCTGGATCCATACATACACAAATAGATCAGCAACAAATGCCACAGAAAATGGAGGTGGAAGTGTCTTTCTCAGCTTAAGCACCGGTGCACAAAAAAAGGCTGTCAGTGGCAAACAGGACAATTCTCAAGTAACTTCAGAGCAGAATCAGAGGCCTTGAAAATTGCAGCAGAGGAATGATAGATGAAAGCACAGAGAGACAAGCTGCTCTCTTCACTGGTGTACTGTCAGTAATTGTTACGCCGAAAAGTCAAAATAATGCAGACCTGGATGACAAGACTAAACACAGCATAAACGGGATCTTTAGAGTCAACAAGACTACAGACAGTTGTGCTCCACAAACTATGTCAACGATTCAAAAGCGTTGTGACCAAATGGATCCTATCTCAGTGTAACATTCCCGACAATGAAGAGGCTGACAGACTAGCAATGAAAGGTGCAAAGCTACCTCAGCATGATGCAGGCATAACTTTCGAGGAGGCAAAGAGTTTTATTAGAATCAGATGCAGAAACAAATGGGATGCAGAGCATCCAGGTCACATAGAAAATGATGCATGCTACCAGCTCAACAGAAGAGAACAAGTGTTAATCGTCAGACTCTGCACGGGCCAGAACAAATTGGGATACCATCTATTCCACAAGCTAAAGTTAGGAACTACTGGTTATCGTAACTGTGGCACTGATAAAATGACTGCTGAACATCTGCTTCACAGATGCCCAACGTATGAGGAACAAAGAAAGCACATATGGCCTTCACAAGTACCATTCGTGGGAAAGCTCTACGGAGATGCAAATAGCCTTAAGCTGACTACTGCTTTTTTTGAAAACATTCATGTAGACGTTTGAGAGTTTGTGACAGAATAGGGCGACCCTTCTCGAACTCTGTTTCACTACGGCAGTATTAGTTACATTATTGTACTGATTTTTATTGCGGGCTTTCAATTGTCGCACTTTCTTTCTTTCTCTGCTATGTGTAGCAGATATTTTGTATTTTCCTTCTTATACCCCTCTCAGAGATAAGTCATCACGTCTGTTTGTTACCCGTCCCTTCCCTAAACATTTGCAGGAACGGCTGAGATAATATTATCGACAACCATGTTGGTTAATATCGGCAGGGGCCGACATCAGACACTAAATCGCTGAGCGTATTTGTCGAATTGCTGATAAGGCGAGACTGCGCTCGTCGCAAAGCTGGTAATACGGGATGACATATTTTGGACAGACAGGACTAATAAGATTACGTTCGATAAAGTAATAAGATGTTACATCTTACACACATTGCTGAGAGAGTTTACCAATGTGTTTGTGAGTTGATACACAAGGCATCGGAGGTTTGATTGCCATATATGGGAAACATGACCTTGGCATCATGCGCAAAATTATTCCATGTCGGAATATTTTGAAATTACCCCACCCAACATTTATGTTTGAAAATGATTGGAGCTTTTGCTTAGCTTCATAACAAACAGATGCGGTGGAGGACAGTGAATATAACCTGACGCGTTTCAGAGTTAAGACAAGAGTTAAGACACTGTGAGATTAACGATTGCCAAGACAAAACCAGACCCTGCCAAAATGAAGCCTAGAATTCAGATTTCCATTTATCATTCCGGACTTTGGGGAACAATCTTGGAGGACTTACATAGCCAAGGAAAACCATTTTAATAGAAAAGGCTGAGGAAACTGAAACACACGGAGTCATAGAAGGAATTCTCTTACAAAAGTAACGACCCCCAAGAACACGTGTAAGAGGCCTAATCAAGTGCTTTAACTTCATTCATCTGAGCCAAAAGTCTGTGAGCCGGATTGGCGTAAGTTGTCATTTTACATTCTATATTTTTCATTACAAACATGTGAACTTATATGTATATATTGACATGTGAATATTAAAATATGAAAATCACTTGTGGATGTCCAAGTCATTTGAGGCTGGCAACCTCAGCGTATAGAATGATGATTTCATGAACCACCACTGCACGGGCTGGTGATTGCTTTATTGCTAGTTTCTTAAAGAGAATTATAAGCAAAAGGAAATCTCAAGTTCCATATGGAGCAAAGAGGGAAAGATGACGGAAATGATGTACATTCTAAGTATAATACTTACAGTTTTAAATAGTGTAAATGTATGTCTATGTAAACATATTCACTTTAAAGTTAATGAAAGTTTCAAACTTAAAATCCCTGTAA